>JANHFQ010001336.1:357689-371829 GCA_032468035.1 Aparallactus werneri
TTTTCTACTTGCATTTTTACATGCTTTCGAACTGCTAGGTTGGCAGAAGCTGGGACAAGTAATGGGAGCTCACTCTGGTACGCAGTGCTAGGGATTTGAACCACCAAACTTTCTGATCGACAAGCTCAGCATCTTAGCCACTGAGCCACCACGTCTACATAATACACATACATAATGTAGTAATGTACTACATTACCTCTCTTTAAATGATTATAGCATCATTTAACAGGCTGATATATAGGAGAAAGAAAAAAGAGCCCTGTACAAACTTTGTCCACTGTGCCCAAAGTAAACAAACTATTTGCTTAAGTTTCAGCATTCACCACCACCCCTTTCTATGTACCTGTGTCAAGGCAAAGGGATGTGACACTTGACTGATCAACACTTGCCGCAATTTCCCATTAAGATCAGCACTTTCTATGCGGTCTAGATGAGCATCTACCCAATAAATCCTAGAAGGAGAGAAAGAATGGAAGTTAAACTAATGTCCACTTCTGAAACTTTCTTTTTCTTGGTTACAATTTCTGATTCTAAGGCAGCCTGGGGACCTGCGTTTAAAAATTGAAAAAAAATTTTTTTAAAAACACAACAGTTCTCCAGTCAATAATTTTGAAATGCAAGGTTGAACTGACCTTCTGATGTCATAATCCAAAGTCAGTCCATTGGGCCAGCCTAAATCAGTATTGATCAGTATCTTTCGTTCAGAACCATCCAGGTTTGCCCGTTCAATTTTAGCAACATGTCCCCAGTCAGTCCAGAAGAGGTATCTGGAAGAAAATAAACCAAAATGCAAAATGATACATGTCAATCAGGTCTAAAAGATGGCCTGTCCACCAAAGAAACCCACTTTGAAGGCAGACCTCTACTTTAGCCAATCCTCTTCCTTTCCCCCCCTACTCATTCTATCTCTTCCTCAACCTGACATCCACAGTTCCCTGTGTAACAGTTCCCTCCTGATAACATAACATCACTATTGAGAACGTAACAGCTCCCTCCTGATAACATAACTAGTGAGAACAGAAGCCCAAAATATCTTGAAGGCACCAGGTTGGGAAAGTTACTTTACACTTACCTTTTCAGCTGATGTACTAACAGAAGAGAATATCTGTACCTAATGCCATAAATTATTTAAATAAACATTTTTGCTAATGCTGACCTTTCAGTCACTTACCCTTTTCTAGGAAAGACAGCAATTGCCCGTGGTTCATCCAGACTGTTATTTATCAGCACTTTCCTGCAGCTTCCATCCAGTCTTGCAACTTCAATTGTGTTGTGGCCAGTGTCTGTCCAATATAGATTTCGAGCTACCCAGTCCACAGACAAACCATCTGTTCTCTTTAGTCCTTGGCCAATAATATTTTCCATATTACTGCCATCTAGATCTGCTCGCCTTGAAGAAGAAATCATAGAGAATAAGGAGAACATTCTATCTAAACATTTTTCCATGGGGCAGATCCTTTTGACAAAGAACAGTTTAAGGGGGGGGGATATACGATTATGTATCTAATTAACATACAATGAGGAATTTGGAAGATACTTACCTGATGACATCTAATATGACATCTGTGTAGTAAACCTTGCCATCTACGCTGTCATAGTCCAAAGAGATAACATTGTTCAGCTCTGGGACAGGGACATAAACATCAATGTGATCACTAGTATCTAGAGAGATTCTCCTGATGGAGCCCCGGCTAGAGAAGAGCAGGTAGGTTTCAGGAGAAGGATCGCAAGATCTTTCATCAATCTTCAGTTGAATTCCAGTAGGGCAGGCACATGAGAAGCCATCAGGGTTTGGAAGGCAGAGATCGGAGCACCCTCCATTTTTCATGCCACATTTGTTAGTACCTTAGGAGAAATAGATCATATCTGAGATTAAGAGGCTAATATTAATTCAGTATAGCTTTCCTCAGGCTGATGCCTTCCAGATAGAATTGAGCTTTTGATTTCATATCTCTCAGGCAAACAAGCCTATGGATTTGTGCTTGATCAGTAGGTATAACAGTAGGAGTAAAATCTACAGAAAACATCTGGAGCATGCTGGTTTTAAAAAAAACACATGAGTGATTTTTCAAGAATTAAAGCATGCCCATGAAAATTCAGGAAGTCTGGCTTAAAGAAAATAGGAAAACTTACCAAGAGGTCTCCCTCTGTCAATGCCCTGGATGTCCATTAATCCAGGAAGATTTGTTCTCACCAAGATGACATTAGCACCAGTGTTCTTATCAGCTCGGTGAATGCTTCTTGTTTGCCAATCAGTCCAATAGATGTAAGAATCCAATAAAGTTAGGCCGTAAGGGTGCTGCACTGGGGAGAGCAGGGTGTGGCGGTTTGCACCATTTAGATCTGAAGCTTCAATACGCTGAAAAGAACAGAATATTGGAATGTCAAGGAACTGATTATGGGTTCAGCAGCCTCCAATAGGTAGCAACTCTTCCTAGGATCCACAAAGCCAAAAATAGTGTAACCTTGATGCTTATTTCTAGCATTCTGCTAAACTGTATTTCAATTTCACCCAAGGATTCCATAAGGCAAAAAAGAAAAGAGAGGCCTAACCCAGAAGAAATGAAGTCAGTGAAGCATATCTTGACTCCCCATTGATTAGCTGAATTTCCACAACACTCTGGACCAGGCTAAAACAGGAGTCTAATCAGTTGTCAGCATATTGTGTTGTTTAGTCCATCTTATGTGTTTGGATCAGCAGGTTATGAGAACTTAGGAAAAATACTTTGCTATTCTAGGATTAGGATTTAATTTATTGTATAAATCTAGCTATCAGTAATGCTGTCATTTGGGCGACTCATCAGGGCATACAGTGAATTTCAGTGCTCCATTTCCACTCTGAAAAGAAGACATCCATGCCTTATGAGACAGATATGTGAATTCACCATCCTAAATTTCCCACCCCCTCAGAGACAATGTACATATATAAAAGATTGAATCAAGTCACAGAGAGATTCCAAGCTACCATATCTAGATTCTAAAATCTCTCTCTCTTTGCTTCTTATCTGTAACTCATCAGACAGCAATACAGGTAGTTCTTAATTTGCGATCATTCATTTAACGATAATCCAGAATTATGATAATCTCAGAAAGGATGCTTTACACCTCATAAATTATGACACCCTCGCAATCTGATTGCTTGGTAACCTGTTCATACATGACTAGTTGCTAAGCACACTGCAGGCATGTGATTGCCATCTGCAATCTTCTCCAGCAGCTTCCCCAGAAACTCAATGGGGAAGCTGGCAGGAAAAGTTGGAACCTGCTGCTATCTGCCAAGAGGACTCCCTCTTGTCTCTGGAAGTTGAATGAAAGAAGCTGCATCCCAAGGAGAGGTGAACTTCTTCAGCGGGATGCAGAAACAACTGAAATCCTGAAGATATTGGCTCTGTTCTTGCACCCTGCCAAAGGAATTCCCTTCCTTGCATGGAGGGAACTGAACTCATTTGGTTTGGTTCTGGAGGACTTTGGCTGTTTCTGCACCCAAATGAAGGAGTTCCTTCCATGTGCAGAGGGGAGCTGAACTCTTTTGGCAGGTAACTCTTACCATCAGCCCCCAGAGACAGGGGAACCAAAATCCAAGTAGAGATTAGATAGCCAGTGTGGTAAGGTAAGGAGCAGGTTGTGGGGATGCCTTGGGAGACATGATGCAGGTCATGCACAAGTGTCTCTTCACTCAGAGCTGAAATCCTGCTTAGATTTTGGCAGGGGGGATTTTTAGCTCCTGAAGGGAGCCTCCCAGATCTCCCCTACCTCCTGAAGCATCCTGCACTCCTTACCTAGGACTCCATCTGCCTAACAACCTGCCCCACCACTTAAGGATTGCAACTGGATTGTGGTCATTGAGCGAAGCAGTCACATGACATCTCACTATACTATCAATTCGCTCAACAATGAAGATTCTGATCCCAATTGTGGTCATAAGTCAAGGACTACCTGCATAGAAATATATTCAAGTGAAACAGAAGTTGAGGCAATGTCAACCAATATGAAGTTTAACCAATAAAGTTTGATTGGTTAGAGTGTTTTAGACACACAAGTCATCAAATGATGTTAGAATCCCAGTGATGAACATGCATATATGTACAAATTAACTCTTAATCCCTAAGATTTCAAACACATCCTTACATTCTATTGCTTCATTCTAAGGCAACTTTCTACACCAAACATTTAAAATTGTAGATTGTCTCTCATGTCATTCTAACCTCAGTATGTGCATCAGCCCAAAATAGTTGTGATCCAGCTTTATCCACAGCCAGACCATTAGGCCATCCCAGGTTGTTGCTAATAAGCACCATGCGGTTAGAGCCATCCATCCCTGCTCGTTCCAGTTTAGCATTTTCTCCCCAGTCTGTCCAATACATATACCTAAAGGAAAAGAAGGGGCAAATAAATTATCCATTGAAAGGTCAACATATTACTACTGCAGAGTTTCCCCTGAAAACAAGATAATCCATTGCTAGCACTCACCCCATTTCATGATATAATGCAATTGCCCGTGGGCTGTCCAGATTTTCCCATATCAAAACTTTTCTCATTGTCCCGTCCAGGTTAGCCACTTCAATTCTGTTTGTTCCCGTATCAGTCCAATACACTTTGCGGCCAATAGCATCCACAGCTAACCCATCTGTGGTTTGCAATCCTACGTCAAAAGAAACATATTATTGTTATAGTGTTAGTAACATACTTTGTATATACTATCCTTTCTCCTCAAAATATCCACTGGATATTCAAGGCAACCTTTACATTAGAGTTTTAGAAATTGCATTAGGTGAAGATAATGCAAAAAAAAAAACCAGGAATCCATATCTTTGAAAGAGTCTAGAGCAGATTCAGTGTTTACCAAACAATCTATTTATTACCTGTATTAATGATATCTTCATACTGAGATCCATCCAGTGAAGCTCTGCTGATCTTCCTCAGTGTGCTGTCTGACCAATACATTTTTCCTGTTGAGAAAACAAGAACATAAGTTTCATTTATTTAAATTAAATTCGCTTGTTAGTATATAAATATCTAAGATTATTTTGGTGAAAAACAACACTGTAAAGTGTGTCTTCAGGATCTTTTATGACTTCAATCTATTATTTATTCTAGTATTGCTAGAAAAATAATTTCCAGAGATGAAGGAAACTAAGGAAGAAAGCATATATCTCTATATCTCTCTGTCAAGAAAAGCAAAAGCAGAAGCAAATTATTTATGAATATACCATGTGATATTTAATGAAGACATGCACCATCAATATAATATTAATATAAAATATATTATTTTTACACAGACACACACATATACACATACCCACACACACATACATACATGCTTTTATCAGTTATAAGATTTGTGGACTTCAGTTCTTAGAATACCACAGCAACATTTTCTGAGGTGAAGTCACACATCTTAAAAGTTTCCAAGGTTGAAAAACACTACACTTCACCAGGGCCGAACCTATGTGGAATACAATTGCCTTGAAAATTATTTTGGGGGCAAAACTGCTTTTTGAATATGAATAAGAGCATTAAAGCAGGGCTTTTTTTTCAGCTACCCTCAAAAACAGCTTTTTTCAATCTGGTGCCTTGTAGATATATTGGGACTACAGCTCCCAAAATTTTCAACCAACATGGCTTAAAGGAATTCTGGAGTTGCATTTGAAGGTATTTGGAACCATATTAGTTTGCTTTAAACAGCTGCTTTTACAATGATTTCATGAATATAGGGGAATGCATTGTTTAATATGAATCACACCACTTATTGAACAGGTTGCCTTTCATTTATTCTGCCCTGAATAATTCCACACCTAAAATGGTTAAATTACATATTGCCAACCTTCTTCAGGATCAACTCCAATGGCGATGGTGTTTTTCATAGTGACATTGACTGAGACAACTACGCCAGCAAAATATGGAATATCAAGTGAAACCAGACGAATATCCGACCTTCTTGCAAAGATCAGGAAGGTAGTCATTCCTGAAAATGGAGTTCAGTGCATAATTAAAGGAATTTCTTTTCTCAAATATCCCTTCTTACTGCAACAAAAATTTCAGCTGGCAAAGGTGATCTGGGCAATGAATAAAGCCACCAATTTATCCAAGACCATAAACGTAGGGCCATAAATATGATGAAAGATCATAAGAAATACTGAATGTGGTTCTTCAACTACCAGTATGTAATAATTATTTTTAAGCATATGCTTAAAGAAAAACATTGTTCAATATAATTTACCAATAGTACCTTACTATATGCAAGCCAAATAAGATATATTGTGATAATCAGAATAACTACAAGTAAACTCTAGTATCTAAAAAATTATTCATGTCTTATTCATGCATATGTCAAATCAATACAATAATTATATATTTATCATATTCAACAGATGATACATTACTGGTTTCCAACAAATCCTAGTGACATTCTCATATGTAAATTGATATATGTTTACAGTTTAAATTAATGTTATTAAAATTAGTAAAACAAAACATTGCAAAATATTGAAAAGCAGCAAGAATTCCATAAATGCAACTACTGCACTTTACCAAGATGTCTGTTAATGCATTTATGTCTGATACGACAAAGCATAGTGCTTCCTCCAAATTCTATCTACTTTAGTAAGTGATCAGACATAATTTATATAGGAACAAATTTTTATGCAGACATTTGATCATCATCAAAGCTATTCCTACTTTTGGCTGAAAAGTAGTAATAGCTACTGCAACACACATAAAATTCTACCTGAAGTAGAAAATGTATTTATGTAAGTGAGAACAATACTTCTTGTAATTTGAGTATATAACTTTTCTAGGGTCGGAATGTGGGATTTAGGAGACCTTACTCTCTTCCAGGGACTAATAGAACCACAGAAGATAAGAGACCTACCAGATAAACATGTTCTGCCATCTGGTTGTAGGTTGATGCCAGTAGGGCAAGAACAGCTGTAGCCTTTAGGAAGTGGAGCCAAGAGACAAAGATGACTGCATCCACCATTATTAATGTGGCACTGTGTGTGCACTGAAAGAGACAGTAGCAAAACCATGTATCAAAAGAAAGCGATTAGGAATAACTGTGATTTACAAAATTCTATAGGCATAAATATATCTCTCTGAATTGGGTAAGGGAGTACTTTTCATAAAAACAAATGGATGCACAAGCTCAGAGGTGGTATTCAGCCAGTTCCAACAGGTTCCAGAGAAATGGTAGCAATAATTTTGAAAATGGGCAAATACCACCTTTGACTGGCTGACCCCAGCAAATGCCACATCTGATTGGTTGAACGCCTAGCCACGCCCACCAAGCCATGCCCACAGAACTGGTAGTAAAAAAATTTGAATCCCACCACTGCGACAAGCTGATGCTTCAGGATTCCAAATCTTTCAGCAAAATGTCTAGTTCATCGAAAGTCTATACCAATTTTATTTTTTTTCAGCCAACAAGGGTAGAGTGATAGATAATACTACCATTAACTGAATTAAATCAACTTAATTACTACTCTAATGCAGTTTAATGTGTGTAAACAAAATGAAATCTAGCATGGTTCCAGCTGCTTTTACACGTGGTCCTGCCTAATTATCCTATGAAGTCTCACTTAATGCCTATGGTGATTTGCTTAAAGACCACAGCCAAAAAGATTGTAAAATTGGCTGTAGTCACATAATGCCTCTCTTATGACCACACCATTTAACAACTAAGTTTCCAGTCCCTCTTGTGGTCATAAGTTGAGGACTACTGTAGAATTTTTAAAAAGGGGGCTCGGTGGATATTAACAGGTGATATTTAGTGGTACTGTAAACATTATGGCACTGTCAGAGTAGAATGAAAAACATGAAACTCTTTCTCTCTGGAGCCCAAAGACGTGTAACTTCTTATCTTGATGCAGAATACCTCCATACCTGCAGGCCTCTGCCGATGAAAGACATGGATGTCCATAAGGTTTTCTAGGTTGTCCTGTAGAGTCTCATGATCCAGTCCTGTCCTTTTGTCAGCACTCTGGATGCTTTTCATCTGCCAGTCTGTCCAGTAGATCCGAGCTCCATAAAGAGTGAGCCCAAATGGGTGAGGCAAATTGCTCCCAATCAATATCTGTCAATCCCAAAAGCAAATCAACCAACTGCCAGGAAAAGAGCAGTTTTTAAAAGAAAACAGCAATGTACAGCTGCCTTAGGAACAGCGGTAGACTGTACAAACTGTAGGATCCAGTCTGGGTCAGTCATCAGGACCAGGTTTAATCTTCTGAGCTTTCAGGCTTGTGTTGGAACCCATCCTCAGGAAACTTCTCCCGCACACTTTCCGTTGAGAGAGAGGTTCCCTGAAGATGGGCTCCAGCAAGAGTCTTAAAGCTCAGAAGACTAAACCTCTGGTCCTGGTGACCAACCTAGATTGGATCCTGCAACATTATCCCGGGACATGGATATTTGCCTTCATTTCTGACAAACTGTAGAGTGACTTTTCCCAACCTGATACTTTTCAGGGGATCTGGCTGAGAATTATTATTGGCACTAGGGGAAGTCTAAGGCTGTCTCAACAATGCAGCACAATTTCCCATACATTTCAGTGTCTTAGTCTTTGCTCAAAAGTTATTCATTTGTCCCAGGAGCAACTGAACCCCTCTGAAGATCAGAACAGGGCATGTTGGATCAAAGAGAATACATATATGTTTTCTGTGAACAAACATTGTGCATCTCCTATTTACCCTTTCCCAGAAGTTGATTCAACTTGGCTATTTTACCTTTCTATCACTGCCTTCCAGGCCAGCATACTCAATTGTCTTCATGCCAGCATCTGCCCAGTATAAACGCTGAGACTCATAGTCAATAGCCAGTCCATTGGGCCAGGTCAGGTTGGAAGAGATGATCACCAACCGATCAGAGGCATCCATTCCTGCACGCTCAATCTTTGGATTAGCTCCCCAGTCAGTCCAGTACATGAACCTGCATACAAATGCCCAAAATGGTGTGTAACAGCTAGCCCTTATTAATCTGACAATTTTTATTTAACTGCACTAGGAAAGAAAGTGAACAGAACAGGAAAGAAAACCCTAAATAATGAAGGCTTTCCACTTTTTCAGTGGCTATTTAGGTATTTGCTTACATTTGTCAAATATGCCAGCATCTTTTCATATGGTGCTGAATTATAAATTACAGTAACACCAAGATAGGCAAAAGTAAGGAATGCAGAGAGTTGTAATTTACAACAGCTTACACATTAGTCAATATGGCTACATGTTACTCATCCCTTTTCTGCAGATACCTTTAATATGGTCATCCTCCTTATTCTTTCTGACTTATTAATGTTTGTTTGTAAGTTAACCCATAAGTAAGCAGATCTATACCCTTCAAAAGATTTTGATTCACCCCTCCCTATTAGCTGTAGCTATCATATCAATGACCAGGTTTGGTGCAAAATTCAACACTGTATTGTCTAGTTTCAACATTAGAGAATACTATATTGTCAATCCCTGAACTAATCTTTTAAGGATATTGGGCATACAGGATATTAGGGATGGATCTTTGTTTTAAGAAGATCGTAAGAATGAACTCTACAGACTTTTAAAAATTATATATAAAATTATTATAATAGCAACTTTCAGGGATATAACTGTTATGAAGAACCAGAATCCAAAGACATACAGGAATTGCACCAATGCAATCTTAAGTGAAAATTTCTCACCTTCCAACAGGGTCCACCACAATATCTCTTGGTCTGTCTAGGTTTTCCCATATTAGAACAGTCCTCATGGTCCCATCTATGTTAGATACCTCTATCCGGTCTGTTCCTGCATTTGACAGAAAAGGGAAAGAAGAAAATAATCAGCCTTCAGAACCAGGAAAAAAATCATAAAAGAAAATAATCCATACTGAAATGTTATTCACACACCATGTCAGAGAAAACCAATGTATATCAACCAGGGCATATCAGCAAAATGACTTCTTCAGCAGGCCTACAAAGTCTAGATTCTAGAATAATCTCTCCTGACCTCTACAATTTTTTTTCAATTAATATGATCAGCATATCTAGTAATCCTTACTCAGAAACTATCAAGTTCTATTAAAACACGTAAATAGGATCATTTTGCCAAAACCTTTCCTTTACTATAGGTTTGAATGCTGTTCTGTGTTCTTTTTCTCCATAAGAAAAACAATATTTATTTAGACAGGATGAAAATTCTGTCTACTGGAATATTTCAATTTGGAAATTCAAAAACACCATTTGAATTATTCTGTAATTTCAGTGTTACAATACAGTGTTACAATACAAAGCAAACTTTCACATTTGCATCTCCCAATAATATTGACAAACCAAGTACATCAGTATAACATTAAAATGTGTAACTGGAACATTTCAAATAAAGTGGCATGCAGAGACATGTCTGCAGGAATAAATTGATATGCTAAAATTTTCCTATTTCAGAACACTCTTTTTTTTATTACATAAAATTAGTTCTTACTCCCAGAATTTTATATGCAACCTGTCCACTGTTTACAGGAAGATGGAATCTTAATTGAGTCATCATGATCATAGAGTTTGAAAGAATCTCATTCATATACTGTATCTCAATAGATGAATTGGGAATAATCCTGCTAAGAATTTGGAAGGCAATTTTTCAGTATGTAGTTAGCTTTTAGAGTAAAAAATGAACTCTTGCATATGGCCGTGGCCTTCAGTACCTGCATCTGTCCAGTACAACTTGTTTGTGACCCAATCAACAGCAAGACCAGCTGGGCTTTCAAGACTGCTCTCCACCACAATCTAGAGCAACAAAACAAACACAATGAAACTTTGAGGGCAATATTGCTCTAACCCGAAGCACTGACCTTTCTTGGACTATGAATATTCAGTTGTTTAAATAGAGATCTGGAATTAATCCACTTTAAGACATATGCATGGAATATATTCCTCAAATAGTTGAAAAATAGAATTTAAAGATAAGATAGTTATTATGAGCCAAAATAGTTGTAACAAAACAAACACCAAGAAGACAAGCAACTTATATGCTTCCACTGAGCTTCTATGGGATATTACCTCCTGGCCTGTTCCATTCCATTTTGCCCGACTAATGGAATCAGTGCTAACATCTGTCCAGTAGACATAGTCACCCTGTGCATCCCAGTCCAGAGCCACAGCACTGCGCACATCTGCCAAGGGGATGACAACATCAGACAGGTCTTCTGTGTCGAAGCTGATACGACGGATGTCCATCCTTCGGGCAAAAAGCAGGAACTTGTCAAGACCTGATCAAAGGTCGAAAGGTCTTCTTTTAATATCTCTAACAGAAAATTATGGTAACAAACACAAAAAAGTGATCTTGGCACAACGAAGTTCTTTTACATCCATGCTTTCTAATGGATCCAATTGATAAATGCAGGCCAGACCTGAACTAGCATTAGCACTAGCCCTTAAACCTATATACCGCTTCACGGTGCTTAACAGCACTGGCTAAGTAGCTTACAGAGTCAGCCAACTGCCTCCAACAATCTGGGATCTCGGAAGGATGGAAGGCTGAGTCAACTTTGAGCCAGTTAGGATCGAAGGAATTGATTTTAACTGGCTGGCAGTGAGACCAGAGCTAGCCTGCAGTAGTGCATTCTAACCACTGCACCACCATGGCTCTTAAATAACTAGCAAATAAGTACAAAGCAAAAGGAAGTGAGTATATAATGTTGAAAGAGGGATTTTAGATTAGAAGAAAAAAGGACATGTTCTTAAATAAAATGTCCCTGTATATTAGGACATGACAAGGTACCGCAGGACCCATCAGTGCCACTGCTAGCATTAGCTAGTCAGGTGCCTTTAGAAAGCCCAGAAAGAAAAAAATTGATCAAAAACTGCTCTTCATTAGCAATTCTAGCAACTGATTTTCTTCTGCCTCTGACCCCATAGTTCCAATGCATTTTTTTTCATTAAGGGCTGACAAATCAATTTTCCTTTAATAAACTAACTTTAAAAATCAAGCAAGCAAGCAACAGGCTGTCACTGCATCTAGAGGCAAACTATTCTACAAACTACGCATTGTGAGGAAAAGCAATTGGTTGTGAATGACAAATTATTTAATTGAGTGACTTGCAGTTCTAATATTATCTCTATCCAATTTCTCTCTACCATTACATTCTCAGCATTTTATAAACTTCCATTATCTTCCTACCCCTGCAGTCTTTTTAGTTGATTGGAATATTTATACTATATTTTCCAATTAAGCAAGAAACTGTATCCAGCTAAGAAATACTGTATAAGTATTATTTCCCCAAGGCAAGAACTCCATCTTTCCTTGCAGAAAAGATATCCCAAATCCTTCATCATGCCACTGGTGGTTTTCTGCAGCTGAACTTTTGATTTGTTTGTTTTGTTTATAAAAAATTAGAAAAATGTATTCTATATTTTATATGGAAATTTGGAAAAACAGCAACAAAAAATCCAAATGTCATCCTGCCATCAATTTCATAAACACGTAATAGTGGCAATCTATTGGGAACGCTTTCTCCACAACCCCTTCACGTGAAATTTACTGTTTCGTTTAAATGTAATTTTGCTAAAACTCTTCAATCTCTCTCATGTGCGTGCACACAGACATATTATGAAGGTACATAAATGCCTTATCACACTTACTCTGGGCACAAGTATGGCCGGTAGTCTTCCGAAAACCTGTGGGACATGCGCAAGTATAGCCCTTGTTATTTGGCAAACAGAGATGAGTACAGCCACCATTGTTGGTTCCACAGCGATTTCTCCCTGCTCGAATAGCCAAACAGAGATATTTTATATATACATAGCTATACATATGCACACATAAACACAAATACCATAACCTATACAGGGAAAAGAACCAGAGATACAATGAAGCAGGTTCTATTTTAGAACTGCTTGGTTTATTATGCATTTGTATCTGTCTGATGTAGTTCTAAAATAGAAATATTCACCACTGGCTTAAAAAGGATATTGCCATATTTCATTCTGTAAAATTATTTTTGTGATACAACAAGAAAACATATTGATAAGCCGCTAGTAATATATTAGGCCAAAGGTAATTTTTATTAAATTGTGGACTTTAATACTACCAGGATGGTAAAGCATGAATATAATTAATGAAGCCCCTGACCTCCGCACCTTCTGAAAGGATTTAAAAACATACTTTTTTGAGGTGGCCGGATTGGCATAGGGATTTTTTAAATTTTAAATGTTTAATTTTTAACTTATTTTTAAAATGCAGGGCCATTTAATGTGTTTTAATATGTATTTATTATAGATGTTTTATATCACCCTGTAAGCCGCCCCGAGTCTTTGGAGAGGGGCGGGGTATAAATTCAATAAAATTGAAATTGAAATTGAAAATAGAGGCTGCCCTTTCACCTCCAGCCATCTGATGCAGTCCAGTACAGTTTGAAGAATATTGACATCTGCTCAATTAATAATTGAATTCTAATACAGTGTAGGATGGTCTACCAAAGAAATACCATCACATACAAATTCCTATTCAGAGCACATTCAGCTGGAATAAAGAAAAATTCAGGCCAGGAAGTCAAAACTTCACGATCTACGACTATGGT
This sequence comes from Aparallactus werneri, assembly GCA_032468035.1. NCBI lineage: Eukaryota > Metazoa > Chordata > Lepidosauria > Squamata > Lamprophiidae > Aparallactus > Aparallactus werneri. The sequence goes on from JANHFQ010001336.1 coordinate 371,220, forward strand.
TTTAGGAATGAATGGTATCAATAATTAGACTAGAAAAATTGTACATTTTCTTATTAATTTGCAAGCATGGAAGCTCCCATTTCTTTTGATTTGATTTACAACATGAAAGCAAAATGGTACGAAGAAATCCCCAGAGCAAGTTAAAAAAAAGAAAAACAGAATGACCTATTAAACTCCACACAAACATTATTCGTCACTAGGAATGGATGTGTCCATCTGTTTTGGTTTCTCTCATTTTTGCTATGAATTTCCATTTGTGGAACTTCAGAATCTTTTAACTTCTGCTTTGATGTTTGCAGGAGTTACACCCACTTTTGAAGTGTGGCCATTAGCATGTAACACAAGTCTCAGTTGCCAAGCTGACAGAAGTCAGAGATGGGTCAGAGATGGCTTAGAGATAGAACTCTCGCTTCACAATCAGGAGGCTGTGAGTTTGATCCTAGGTTGAGGTAATTATTTATTTTATCACATTTATTTATTTTATCACATTTATACCCCGCCCCTCTCCTGGGACTCGGGGCGGCTTAGAGGAGAGAATAAAACATACATATTATATACAGTTTAAAAATAGATTAAATAAACCCTGTATTAAATTAATTAATAAAATTAC
>JANHFQ010001336.1:403488-414181 GCA_032468035.1 Aparallactus werneri
TTCTCCTGTCTTCTTTCTTCCAACTCCCACCCTCCTTTCTTTCTCCCCGTCATCCTCCCTCCCTCATTTCTCTTCTGTCTTCCTTCCTCTCTTCCTCTTCCCTCCCTTCTTTCTACGTGTCTATTCAGCCCTTATAACCTATTTCCCCATCTCAGCTGATGTTTCCAACTGCCTCTTGTTCAGTTTAGCTGGCTGCTTCCTCCTAATGGCTGCCAGTCGGCTTAGCAGGGTGGCTGCAGCTGCTCAGCAGCCAATCAGAAAATTGAGCAACTTGACGACCAATCAGAAAATCAAGCAGCGGTGATGCCGCTGTTGCCAGGACTGGCGGCAACCAATCACAAATTGCGTCCACCCATAAATTAAACCTTTGATTAGATATATAGAGTGGTAGAACACCTCTTGATATTCTACTCCCAAAGTATTTAACCAGCCCTATGTAGCATAATTGAATTTATCATCTCTAGATCATGTTCCTGAATAAAAGGTTAATCTGTAATAGCATAGTGCTTTTAAACTATATTCACAATCAGGACCTCTAAAGATAATTTAGGGGGAAATCCTAGTTTTAAGACTTAGATTACACATAGTCAACTGGTTTGTTGGACTATTCAGTTGATGAAAAGTTGGACTTTTTAATTATTGGTGACTGAACAGGCAACACATTCATGTCAATTTCAGTTAACAGCTACTGGGCATCCTGTACATTTTAAAACAGTCGTTGACAGTATTCAGTCTCCCCTTCAGTTGAAGCCACAACAATCTGCCAAAACTCTGCTACTTATATACCGGTACTTCCAAGGCATTAGCTGCAATCTATACCCTTAGTCTAATATATCATAACTACCAAATCTGTCCTAACTCACAGAAGTAAAATTCATCTTCACTGCTCGATTTGCTATAGGCAGCATATAGAATTCCAGGTGGTAGAGATGCTATGCTTCCTGCTCTTGATAAAGCATTTCCTGATATTAGAAATATATATGGGTATGTTCTAAAATTTCATCTTAAATGTAGTCTCACAATATCACATTGCAAGCTATCCAGTAACTCTTCAGTAGGGGGGAAAAGCCAATACGTTTAACCTTGAGATAGTATTTTTTATGCTTATCTTTTAGCTATGTATCAGAATGCATGCTAAAATCAGTATTTCCCAAGGCAGAGACTCTCTAAGAAAAGTTGGGGCTTTTTAGCCCATTCAAACAATGAATGACGAATGATGAAAATATACAAAATGATCAAAATATGGAAAAAGCATTTTAATAGTAATTGTATGAAAGATTATTACAACAATAAAAATATATAAACAATTTTAGTAACTTGATCTCTTAAAATACAACAAATGATCTCTTCTTCCCATATCCTATCCCTTATCTATAAATATATTCTTAAAACATTGTCATTTCAGTCCTGATGTCAGCCAAAGTCCATGAAGTGTTACCAGAGATAATAATGTATTTTAACCATGGTCAAATAAACCAACTTTATGTTCTTTCCTTTTACGTCTAACAATCTTAATCTTTAGTCCATTCAAAAAATACCTTAGAACTTGATTTCTTTTCATTTTTTTGTCCCTTCTTATGAGATTCTCAATAAGCCCCTTTTGTTAATCTATTAAATCAATATATAAAAATTATCCATGTCACTCTCTTAGTTTATTGTTTGTATATCCCTTTTAATAATTAAGATATCACTCAGGGAATATTATAGGTGAAAGCTTTTCTCCCTTTTTCAAAATATCCAGGATCATTTAAATAAAATAAGCAGAAAAAGAAGTATTTGACTTGCAGTTAATTAATCTATGAAATTTATCATTATTAACTCAAGGTGACTTTGCTTTTAAAGTTATTAGCAAATGTAGGGAAGTAGATGTCAATTAACTATAATAACTTTATATTGACCCTTATTTCATAGAACGTATGTCTCTGAGTGGCACTTGATGAGAAACATGCAGAATACATGGTGATAAATTATGCAAAGATATATTTTGCTAAAAATTCCAGGAAATGTGCAATGGTCTTTCCTTAAATCAACCAGAAATTATTGAAAAAGATCCCTTTTGTCTCCAACTGAATGAATAGGCATGGTCCATATCACTGGCATTAGAATTAAGTCTGGGCCCCTTTACATAGAAGTTATGCGGCTTATGGACTGGAAACAAATTGAGCCAAAGATGTCCCTAGGACTGGGGCAAATGTCAAAAGCAGTGTAATACCATAAGCTCCAACCTTTTGCATATGCACCATGACATACATATTGTAAATGTATTTGTCAGAGCTTGCACTGCAGACAAGACAGCAATAAACCAATTGAGAGGAGGCAGCTGGTCAGAAAGGACTTTTAATCTGCTATTCAAGGGGAAACCATTCGCCTACTTTCATTTTTCCTGACCTGCATGAAATTGATGTTATGAACATTATAGGTTTGTACAGATTTTTCAAAATCTGGGCCATTCAAGGACCCACCAAAAGGCAAAGATTTGAAAACAGCTAACACTTTCCTAGAAATCTACTCTAAACCAAGCAATTCATGACTGATCTCACTCACTCCTGTGCTTGATAACATTCTATAAATTTTAGCCTTCTGTCTCCCACCATTAGTAACCAATTTCCTTAAGATCTGATTCCTGTTACATATTTAGAGGCTAATGAGTTTGCAGTGTTAACAATTTAGCCGTGTTGAATGCTCAACATTGCCTTCTCTCTTTACTTATGTTTCTAAACTACCACTCCACAATATGTTAAATATGTATTTATATCAACCCCTTTTCTGTGTTACTAGGCTAAGAATTCAATTCACTAATAGGGCTATAATTTTCCAGCCCTAGAGCATGGCAAGGAAATAAGAGCTTTTTTTCTATATCAGATTTTTGAGGGCTGTAATCCGACTCTTTTCAGGACTGTGATTTGCAGAATTTCAACCACAACTCTTCTGTTAAAGCAGATTTCCCCAAAGTGACACATTCCAGATGTTGTGGACCACAACCCCATCATCTTCAGCTTCCTCAGCTAATGACTCGGGAGGGAAGCAGTTGCAGCCTGAAGTATTAGAATGGCACCGATATGGGAAACATTTTGTGAAAGGGTCAGTGGATGAGTTATTTTGGTGTAATCTTTTCCTTGTTAATAGTGGAGCGTCTATGTCTATTCCTTGTCATGATTTGATGTTCCACCAGTGGCTGGGAAAGCAAGCCACAGGAGCTTAGGTTTTGCAAAAGAAGGTCTCTGGAGAAAGAGAGGATGGTAAATGTGGCTTTGTGGCAAGAATGAGGTAGAAACCTCTATTCTGCAATGCCCAAACAGAGAAGCTTCAAAAGCAGAACCACAAGATAAATGCAGCTATCTTGGGAGAAAGAAGGTTTTTTAAAAACATGTAACAAAAACACATATAGTATTAGGTTTCTCTCAGAGAATGAGCAAAGTAGGAAAACTTATTAACTGCCAGACTGAACTGACTATGTCAGAAGCAGGCCAAACTCATCAAGTAAGGAGTACCACACAACCACAATGTCATCATGGATCCCCCATTGCTTACCAGAAAACTGAAAGAAATTCAGATTTGAAAGTAAAAGGAGCCTTGGTCATTATTTTATGAGATGAGGGGAAACCATTTGATGAATACTTTTTATGGGTTCATATGGGGCTAGACATTTCCAGTAGTGTTGCCAGAAGCAGAACAAGATGTTCAGTGGTGAAGTTATAACAACGCAGCAATCCAAGCAGGAAAGTTTGACCCTGCACAGCCCACCCGCATCTTGCGTACTTCCAGAGAGGTTCATGAACTGGTATGCTTAAGCTCTTGCTATTCTTGTGCTTCAAGAAGGAATTTCCTCAGTTTCTTAAAAACAAAAACTATCCCCAATTCTTCCAAAGATCTGGTTTTTGATCTATTAATTCGCCAGCTTGTAATCCATTCTGATATTTAGTACTAAGATTTTATCTGTAAGTAGGAGTTAACAAGACTATGATCTTAACTGAAAGCTAAAATAAAAGACCAGGGAGAAAACAAATGACTTCGACAACTCTCTACCAGAAATTATCCGGGTTTATTTTGTGCTTTATTACTTCTGAGGCAATAAATCATCAACTGGCTGACACACATCAGTGAGTATTAAATACTCATTGCTTAACTTCAATGCATACACTTGCTGATTTAGTCTGACTCCAGAATAGAGCTAGATACCAAAACAAGACATTTTTCAGTTGGTTCCAAATGTGACAATTTTTCTTTCTCTCTATCTTTACATCTATTCTCATCTATCACTAGTTTAGCTTTGGCCAACAAACTGCTGACTGAATGTGTGGAAATTACAATTCCCAGAATTTCCAACCAGCATGGCCATTGACCAGGCTGACAGAGATGTGACATCTGGAATCTGTATCCTAAACACAGTGCAGGGCACCAAGTCGGGGAAGGCTGCATTAGACACACCATTAAACAAATTCTACAGAAACCAATTTAGTGTTACGCTTGTGTGCCAAGATTTCCGTTCTCCAACACAGGAAGTAAAAATAAAGCCTTCTGCTCCACTTCAGCAATCAAAGAGCAGCCCTTCTCTCTTACTCCCCGTCCACCTCTGCCCTGAGTGAGGGTCAATTGGTATTCCATGTTATTGGAAAACAAAGCTCAGTCAGACTCTTGGGACATTGATGTAGGTACTATACTACTTTTAGATTGTCTAAAAGTCTAACCTTAAGTAGGAAGAACCAACTCCAAAGCAACTATTGACACTGGAATTAGATTGCCAGTCTCCTGGCAGAATCCCAAAACTTAAATGCTACTGTTATTCAGAGCTCTGAATTAGCTTTGGATGTGGGGAGTTTGTGTTGATCAACAGCCAAAAGTAACAAGAAGGCTGGAGAGAAATTTGTCAAATGTTGATAAAGCCATAGGAGGAAAAATTCAGAGATGCTACCAAGAAATACAAAGAAATTTAAAATATGCACAATAGGAAAGAGAGAATTTTAGGAAAACTTTGCTCTTTATAGAGACAGCTTTGGGAGACTCACTCAGGCCAATTTTCTCCAATCTGATCTTATGTCTACTTGTACTGAACCATGTTGGCTTACAAGCTGCAAACTAACCTGCCTGTGAGGCATCAATTTGGGAAAGGTTGGCTGGGACAACTGAGCCTCATTCAAATATGCACATTAGTGTCATCTCAGATCCTGGGCAACAGTGGCTTTTGATTCATTTAAAAAAGTACCAGATACAGCTCAGAATTCTGTATTGACCTCATTGTAACAATCAGCACTAGAATATGCTTCTCTGTGCAGAATACATCATTTTAACAAATATGCTTTTGTGTGTGTATGTGCGTGGAATATGAAGAAAATTATACAATGCTTATTCTAGATCAGGGGTGTCAAACTGGATTTCTTTGAGGGCTGCATCAGCATTGTAGTTCTCCTCTGTGGGCTGGCTGGGGGGGAGATAGCACATGCACCTCCATGCCCCGTTTTGGCCGGCAGAGTGCTGCAGGAGGCTGTCCAGGTCAAAAATGGGGCACGGGGGGCACATACAATCCCTCTGCATCCCATTTTGGCTGCCAGAGGCACCATGGGCTGATCCTTTGCTATTTCCAAGCTGGTCCCTTCAGTTTGACAGCCCTGTTCTAGATAAACAGAATATGTAGAAGGCAAAGAATTTAAGTTTTTTGTGACCAGATTTCAAAACACTTTGTTACACAATAATGTTTGTGTATTCAAAGACAGATTATATCCAGTAGATTTTTTTTAATTAGATGGATTGATCCAGACTCCAAAGAACCCCCTTATCCTTGAACTAATTTAATGAATGCACCAAGATGCAAAGAATTAGTGACCATTATATGTACACACACTAACGTATGTAGGCCAAGTTGCCATATCTCTATGAACCTACAATTGTACAACATTCAGCTGATCTTTCAATACTGCTCACCTGTAACTACCTACATTGCTTAATTGGGGAAAACAATAAACAGAAAGAAATATGAAACATCCTCACAGGAAATCTTGAAATATATATTCTGTATTTCATTGTTCCCAGTGTCCTACAACAATCTAATTTGGCAACTGGTGAAATTTAGAGACAGAAAACTACTGTGGCAATTGGGTAACAAGAATAATGAGAGAGTAGGACGGCATGATGGTTGGATAATAGCACTTTCAAAGCTTTAATGTCAGGTGGTGACCAAATAATTCACGATTCAGCCTACTGCAGCTTAACAACAGGGTCCTCTTTTTTGTATGTGTTCAGCACATGCTGTTTGGCTTTTGACAGGCAAAATTGGAGCAAAAAGATTCATTCCAATAAAAATCAGCCTCAGCCACTCTGGGGACTCTTTAGCTGTATGGACAGAATTCTCAGCAACAATCATGCTAATTGGGAACTCTAGGTATTGTTGAAGGAAGATGGAATAAACTAAGATTCTAGGAAATAGATCAGTGGTGGGATCCTACCAATACTCTGGTTACCCGCTTCGTGGGTGCACTTGGCGAATGCCAGTCAAACGCGCACTGTGTGCAATTTACGTACAAATCTTTGTGGTCTTCTGGAAGCACTCTAAAACAACAGCTGCATGCTGGATAGCCGCTATCTGGAACGCAGCTGTTGTTTTAGAGTGCTTGCAGAAGACCACGAAGATTTGTACGTCAATCGCGCGCAGTGCGCATTTGATTGGCGTTCACCAAGCACACTCACCAAGCGGGTAACCAGCATACCGGTAGGATCCACCACTGAAATAGATGAATAGCAACTATTGGATTCCACTGTTAAAAGATTGTTAAAACCTAGCCCACTGTAACTAGCAATGCATGTTAATATTTCCAAGATAATAATAATAATACTCAGACTTATATACTGCTTCACAGTGCTTTCCAGCACTCTCTAAGGGGTTTACAGAGTCAGTATATTACCCCCAACAATCTGGGTCCTCATTTTACCGACCTTGTAAGGATGAAAGGCTGAGTCAACCTTGAGCCTGGTGGGATACGATCTCCCAAACTGCTGAACCAGTAAGCAGAGGTAGTCTGCATTTAACCACTGTCCCACCACGGCTCTATATTATTTTTATTATTAATACACACACACACACACACACACACACACACACACACACACACACCCTTCTTCCTAGCAGAAATATGCAACAGCTCCTGTCTGAAAAGCATGTTGTCTGTAATTTCCCACCCTTCTCAAATGTGTATTGGACAATGTGCAAACTCAGTAAGAATATTCCTGAAGGTATATAAAGGACCTTTGTTCTTCTTCCAATTGTATCTTACAGAAATATTTCCTAGCCAGTGGTCACTCACATATAAGTGGGAAGGGGTTCCTTGCAAGGCCTAATAAAATGTCAAAGGATGAGAAAGGTTTCCACCCATTAAAAGTATTCTCACCTCCATCTGTGTTTTCATTTTGAAAACTGGACACTCCCAAGTAGAGGAAGGAGAAAGACAAGCATGGCTTCTCCCCAAACCTTCTTCACTCCACACACACACCCTCCCCCTTTTCACAATGCTCTCTAGTGGCTTTAACATATTAAACAAGTGACAGAGCAGGGGGCAGATCAGACCAGGCAGCCTCCAGACATAGTGGCAGTTCTCTAACAAACTGCTCAGACATAACAGAAAGACAAATAAAACGAACAACGGGGGAGAGACATGGACAAGCGAGCTCCTCATTCCTATTCTAGCTGTCACTTTTCTCATTCAGGTGAAGACTGAAACAATCCCGACTTCTCAAGCATAACTACCCTCGCCCAAGAATTTGTAAATGCCCCAATTTTTTTTGCTTACAGTAGAAAGAAACATTTTAGGAACCCAGCATTTTTGAGGATTGGCAAATAAATGTACAAACAACCCTTTGGGTGAAAAGCTAAAAGAAGTACAGTAGATTAATTTGCAGTTTCATGTTTCCTAAAAGCAGAGACACGGAGAGAGGAATTTTAAGGCCCATTGCTGGAAAGGCGATGGGCAGCCTATGCTCTGTTGTGAGGAATTGATTGAAAGAAGAGAAAGTGTGTGTGCAAGAGTACACGTTTGTCCACTTCGTTCTGCAAAAGATTTGAACGTGTCAGCAGAAACAGAGACTGAATGCAGTTGATTTTGGGGAGGGGGGTACTTAGAGTAAGAACTGTGTGGTAAAAGAAGAAAGAGAATGGAGAATGTAGGCGTGCCAAACGAATCCATTTGAATTCAGTTCAATTATTTCAAATAAATAAATACACTTCTTTGGCTTACAGGCTCTTACTCCTTTTCCAAACACATTGTTTATCCTGAAAGGGAATAGCACGATGGGTATATATATATTACTGTATGTGTGCATGTATACAAGCTGGCCTTTTTAGATGCTTTCATGACAAGAGCAAACATTGTTGAAGAGGTTGTCTCAGGGCCTTTCAGTTAAGATGTTTATATAAGAATAGCTGCATGAGTATACTTCCTTATTAAATAAAATTAAAACATTTTAAAGCAAAAACATGTGCAGCGTAAAGATATACTCTACTTCTCAGAAGCTGTTCATTGTTACCTCTTGCCCCATTTCAGTCCAAAGTTCTGCCAAATCTTTTCTTAGGCTACCTTTACTAATTACTCCCTCCGCCATTTCTGCATTTAACTCTTCCTATTTTTCCCTAAGCAGAGAGGAATAATAATGTCGTTTTTCAGTTGTCAGGAACACACCAAGATCCTACAACCCTGCAGTTCATATTACCTATATACTAATCGCAAAACCCAAGGCATTTTTCTCAGATTTTCAAAATGATGCCTTCCTAGAGGAGGTCAGGGTTTAACTGATCCACCATCCTATTCCAAACAGTGATAAATCAGGTATCTTCAGAAGTGCTTACAGCAGGGCATGACCACTAATCGCTTCCTCCAGAACATTGCTTTTAACACTTCATACACAGATGTATATTCCTCCTGTATATATAGTTTCCATTCAGCTGCCAAGACCAACAGCTGTTGATGTAAACCAGCCCTTGCTCTCCCTGGACCCTCCAGATATACTGGGCGTACAACTCTTAAAACCCCCAGCCTGCACCACTTTCTGGTATCCAGTCACCTCTTGAAAAATCACCTTTGGGACAACCATGACCTGCATGACTGAGAATCTTCACAGACATGTCCACTGTTGCCCTCTTATATACCTCAATAGAAGCAGAAAAGCCTCCACAAAGCTTCACACTGGAGAAGTGTGCACAAGTGAAAATATTACACTATTGCAGTGGTTCTCAACCTTTTCTTCAGCATGGACCTTCCCTTCATATATATTTTGTGACTATGGACCATGATCAAGACTTAAGATTTAAATCGTAACATTTCTTCAAGTCTTTCTAGATCCCCCTGTGAAGATATCATGTCTCCCCTCCCCAGAGGGGTTTGCAGACCACAGGCTGAGAATCACTACACTATTACACTACCATATTATATTTTTAGATCATCTGGTAGAGACTACATATTCCACAAATGTAAATTCTGTTAGCTGACCATTGGGTCTTCCTATTCTATATATATTTGCTCCTGCCTATCTTAAATCTGCTTGGCCACTCGCACATAATGTGCTGGTATGAAGCATATGACAGTACAGTAACAACTCCTACAGTTGTTGGCCAGCTGGTCCAGAATGCAGAGGCATGTGTAGTATTGGGTGACCACAGTGTGCTCATGTAACATTGCTGGTTTGTGAACAGCATTGACTCTCAGCAGGCTTTCAGGTACAATTCAAGGCACTAGATATCACTCATGTGGTATGGAGCCAGGTTACTTGTAGGATCACTATCACAAACGCCTCCATTTGTCCCATTCAATCTGGCAGACTGGGCATGCTCTACATCCTCTTGATCAGGGGTTTCCAACCATGATAAGTTTAAGCCTGGAGGACTTCAATTCCCAGAATTCCCCAGCCAGTTTTGCTCTTAAAACGCTTTTAAAAAGAGTTGCTTTGCTGGCTGGGGAATTCTGGGAGTTGAAGTCCACCAGGCTTAAAGTTGCCAATGTTGGAGACCCCTGTTCTTGATGAAGCAGCAGCATCTAATGAGTGCTAGGAAAGGTGCATTCTCTGTCAGGGTGCCTGCCCCATGAAACAGCCTACAGGTAGTCCTTGGTTTACGACCACAACTGAGCCCAACATTTTGTGTTGCTAAGTGAGACATTTACTAAATGAGTTTTGCCCCATTTCACATCCTTTCTTGCTATAGTTGTTAGGTGAAACCCTGTAGCTGTCAAGTTAGTAACCTGGTTATTAAGTGAATCTGGCTTCCTCATTGACTTTGCATGTCAGAAGGTTGCAAAAAGTGATCACATGACTCCGGAACACTACAACTGTCATAAATATGAGTCAGTTGCCAAGCGTCTGCTTTTCAATCACGTGACCTTGGGGATGCTGCAATGGTCATAGGTGTGAAAAAGGGCCAAAAGTCACGTTTTTCAATGCCATTGTAACTTCAAATAGTGACTAAACAAACTGTTATAAGTCAAGGCCTACCTGTATTTCTATTCACCACTCAGACTTTCATTGGCCATATACATTTGATTTGTAAATATATAAATAACTAGCTGATTACCCGGCCTTGCCCGGGTTTTTTTTTTTAAAGGAAGGATATTTGTGTTTCTTTCTTTCTCCCTTTTTCCTTCTTCCATCTTTCTCCCTCTCTCTCCCTCTCCCTGTTCCCTTTTTTCTTTCTCCCTCCATCCCATCTCTTTCTCCTTCT
>JANHFQ010001340.1:86150-98698 GCA_032468035.1 Aparallactus werneri
TGTCAGCAGAGGTAGTTGCAGTACTGCATTTAACCACTGCACCATTGCGGCTCTTTAATTTACCACAGGGAGCAAATTACCTCCATGCCATCTTCTAGGGCAGGGGTGTCAAACTCAAGGCCCAGGGGCTGGATGTGGCCTGCAAGGTACTTAGATCTGGCCCATGGTGCCTCTGCCAGTGAAAATGGAGCTTGGGAGGGCCATGCGTGGCCCTCACAAGCTCTATTTTCACTGGCAGAGGGTTGTAGAATGCTGTTGCAGCTGAAAATGGAGGTCAGGAGCACTGACAGAGTGCTCGGGCCACCACAGGCATGAGTGACGTTGAGCTGGTTATACCCACCCTAGTCACAGCCCCCACAGTCCCCTGAGATCAAACACAACCCTGATGTGGCCCTCAATGAAATTGAGTTTGACACCCCTGTTCTAGAGAAACGAATTGATAAGGGTGCTCAGGCAGATCAAATCCAAATGTTTTGTTTCCAACATGTTATAATTAGGTGTTGTCACAGCTGTATTTTTGTGTCAGGAAGTAATTTATTAGGTCTGATTTGGGTGTGGAGAGCTCAACATTCTTGCAGCAGTTGGATAGAATTCCAGCCATAAAACAATGCCGGTAATCCACTGTAATATAAGAATAGCAAATCTGATTGTTTGCTGATCAGTAACAGTACAATTTGTGTGCCTATATTTGGCTAGAATAATGGTACAGTATAGAATGCAATGTTAATATTTATTGTGGGTAAAGACATGCTGAGTTTCTAAGGTTGCTTGAAATTGGTTTATTGTGCACACACTCCAGCCCTGAAAATAATCCCTTGGAATGTTGTGAATGTGTGTTTAAATCAGCTCCAATTTATTTTACGATTTCTGTCTTTATTCTAGTATATTTAATTAATACAGGAAAAGACCGGTATGAATTAAACAGCCTTTATTTCAGCAAAGGAAAGAAAATGGAAATAAACAATTGAAGCATATTACAATTATAATTAAATAATTACAGCCACAAAAATGTCCAGAAATGAACAATCTTCCTTTTAAAAATGCATCCCTTCTCTGAAAGCTCTATTTTTGGCATGTAGAATTAAATTTACAGATAATTCCTAGGGTTGTAAAGTTCCTTGGAGATGAAATATCAATAGATATTTTTTTTGCAAATTAGAAGACAGTGTAATTCTTTCAAGGGGTCAATCTCTTATTTTATGGAGAACTAGAAAGACAAACCTTTCTTAAGACAAAGTATGTTAAAGAAACAGAACTACAGAAGTACAAAAAGATTAGAATCCTTGTGATTGGCCATAGAACTGTGAATGCTTGACCAACACATTTAATTGACAATTAAATCTCCTGATTGCTATCACCAATGTGATATTACAGGTTCAATTAAACATATAATTCATTTTAAATAGGGTTTTATAAAAGTATTACAGCAATAAAGATTATGTTATAATGTTATAAATGAAGAATGTTGTTTTCTCATTTCCCTTCCTTTTTCTCATTCCTCTTTTCTATCCTATTTATGTTCTTATGCTAGATAGATTTCCTGGTTCCTATCTCCTAGTTCTAAAGTCTGATTTAGGTTCAATTTCATAGCATTCATGTAAGTTTAAATTAGATTTTGCTTTAAATTTGCTATAGTGTTCCCCCTTTTTATATACCTAGGTCATTCCCCTGAACCTGACCATTAATGAGCCCACAGTTAATTGCATCGCTAATTGGAAGCTGCTGGTATGGCAGGTCCTTTAAAAAACAGTGGTTGTAGAGGCACAAGCATGTCTGATAGTTCACATACTTTTTTCTGCTGTGCTGTCTATGCAAATTATAGTCATGATTTCTAAACTGGCATTATGCCTATCAATTAGCATGCAGACATTAATGCAAATTATGTTTCTTCTTTTGGGCTGAGTTTTTCTTATAACCAAGTTAGGTCTTAGCAGTTTCCACCAATTGAGATGCTATCTGAATCCAAGATAGCAATTGCTTTTTAAAAACAAAAACTTGCCAACAACAACAACAATAAAATAATGGTAATACACGTGGCCATTTCATGAATTAAATGTCATCAGGAGACTTCACAAAATATAATAAAGATTTCTATTCTATTCTAAAAATAAAATATTGTGCTTTAATTCCTCTTTGAATGTTGTAATCTTCCATTGCCTTTAGAAATCTTTTTTAAGGAGGTCACCCTGCCCATTTCACTCTACTCAACCTCTTATGTAGATTCAGGTGAGAAATATTGATTGTCCTGAGATCACCCAGAAACACAGATGAGAGGCGATATGAATCTGGATGTCCTCAGCCCTATCTAATTACTGTATAATCCTGGATTGATTATTTCAGTGCTCTAAATCCAACCAGAATACTAAAACATGTCTGTACCAGAAACCTCTTAGCATGACAACCTCCTGCTGATGAATCCCAGATATCTCTGGTGGTTCACTCTTTTGGCAGGGCAGCGCCTCATGCAATATACTTCATCATACCCCAATTTTCTTTGTGAGAGTATCTCAAGAAGACATTTCTTTAAGTCTCCTCACTGAACCTCTGATAGGATCATGTCTCTACCAAAGGCGAAACAGAAATCCCACTGTTTAACTGATTATCCATTTGCTTAAATGCTAAAAAAAAAAGAGAGCTAAAAATGTAATCAGTCTGACTGTCTGAGGGAAGATCAAGATCTTTGTGTTAGATAAGCTTTGGCAGAGTTAGATATTGTATGGAATGTTATCCATTCCCCAGACGTATAAAAGATTTGAGTGTATTTTCAGCTGTATCACCTGGCTCTTCAAACAGGTCCATGCTCTCTGCTCTGTTCTCCCAATTCTTTTGTTCTTGTTCAGCCTGTTATTTCCTGAATTATTACATAGTTTTAGTAGCAATCCAAGAATGGCATTCCACATTCCTTTGATAAACATGTATGCAAAAAGTCCCATTTGCAAAATAACACAAATTAAAGCTCTGAATTAAGTAAATTGAAAGTCATAGAGATACGGTAGGTTTTAATAGCTGTTATTCATTGGTAAAATGACTCCCAGGTTGTACTATGTACTGTAAGTCAAGGACTTTCTGCTTACATTTTAGTAGCTATGCCGATCTTGTCTACTTCTTTAAAGCAGATATGAAAGTAACCTGGGAATGAGAAAGGCATTGCTTAATACTGTCTGAAGCTAAAATCCTTTCCACCTTCCTTCCCATCTGGACACTTCATTTCTTCAAGTTTTGTTGAAAGAACTAAAAATAGCCAAGTGCCATTTGCACAGCATATTTGGAGGGTAGATGCTTGCAAAAACTACAAGGCAAAAGATGAGGTTGGTGTTTCATCTTTTCAATATGAAAAAACTTCCTTTCTCTTTTTTGCATTTTCTTTAGAGGAAGCAACAGTATCGTAAACACAGGCAGTAGATAGCAGATGAGTACCTGAAGATAATGGGATTTTCTTAAATTCTTGTGCTGCTGGCTAATTTAGAAATTGTAGGACAGATACCAAACCAGGAAGAAGTTAAAGGGGCTGCCAGGAGTGAAATAAACAAGATAATCTTAATTAAAATTATCCTATTAATTACTTGCAATTACTTACCAAGGATCCTCCCTAATCTGCTGGAGTGAGCCCAAACGGCATAGATGTTCTCTGGAATTTCTCATTAAGGCAAATTTTGTTGGACAAATTTTATAGCCCAGCTCTCTCTTGTCCTCTTACCTCCAAATTGCTCAGTTTAGCATCAGCAAGGGAAAGTTATATATTAATGAGGGTTAAGTGTCTGGTAGGTATTGGATACCTTCTAGGCAAAAGAGGAAAGTGTGTAATTAGGGTTAGAGCAGAAGTTTGTTATCTCACACCTTGCAAAAATAAATAAGAAGAGCTGGCTTGTCTAAGCAACCTCTCCTTCAGGTGTTAATTGAAAAATGTGGGTCAATCACAGAACAAATGGTGGCCTGGCCATAATGTGTAAGCAAATTGTTTAAATGTCTTTTAGGATCTGATCTGGTCTAAGACATGTTGCTGTTTTAGGCTGTAAACAAAAATAATGCTTTCTCCATCAATGTACCCAAACAGACTGGATACTTACTGTAATTAAATCCTTCTTCAACCCAGACTATGGGACAAGATGCTCCATTGATCCTGAATGCAGTAGTCTAATTTAAGAGATGCAAGGCAGGCCAAAACCTTGCTACATCCTCCCAGACTCACTGGGCCTAATGCCAATTCTTTGGATTGCCAACTGCTCCTATTCTAGAATTCTGATTCCACACATTCCAACATTAACAATAGCTACAGGTCTGTGGGTTGTAGGACAGTGAGAAAGAAGGCATTGCAAAAAGCTGGCTAATACAGATGGCATCCATCAACAGGCTTAAGAATAAGTACTTTTAAAAATATGGCTATGGGGAATACTAATATGTATTCTGTATTTCCATCATGATTCTATAACAGTGCAAAATATGCTGTAGCTTTAACCTAATGTAATGTTATCCCACCCAAAAGACATAAACCAGTGTCTGCTTAGTGTATACTTCAGAATAGAACCATGTATGAAATATGCAATCTGCCAGTACAAGTAACAGCTTGCAGGATATGTCTAGATTTAAGCTCTTTTTACTACTGAATTTATACAAGCGTAAAGTCTGAATTTATAAGGGTGTGCCATAACACCTTTTTTAACTTTCAAAGAGGAAATCCATGTGAATAATTGGAACAAGCATTTCTTATGCTCACTATAAATGGCCACCAGATGTATTGAAATGCTCTCTCTTTCTCTCTAACACCCACCTTTCCTTCTGGGAATTGTGGGATGTGTCTTAATTCTAGGCAAAAAGAGGCACTTTAGCAGGTACAGTGAGGCAAGATTAAAGGCCAGTGGGCAGAAGAGAGATAGATTATACATAAATGGCGAGGAGGTGGAAAGGGTTGGTAGTTTTAAATTCCTGGCCATTTACATCTCAGAGGGCCTCTCATGGACTACAAATGCTAATATTATAAGGAAGGCACAGAAAAGGCTGTACTTCCGGAGAATTCTCAGGAAGATAAAGCTGTCTCAGCGTATACTTCTGTCCTACTATCGCAGCACCATTGGGAGTGTCCTGACATATGGCATTCTTGCATGGTATGGGATCAGCTCTGTAATAGTTAATAAAGCCCTACAGAGAATCATTAAAATTGCCCAGAACATCATTGGGCTCCAGTTACCAGCCCTAGACAACACACTTCACATCTTGCTGCTTGAGGAAGTCACACAACATTCTCAGAAATTCTTCCCCTCCTACTTACCATCTTTTTGTACTGTTGCCCTCTAGCAGAAGATATAGAACAATTAATCCTCGGACCACATGTTTTCTGAATAGTTTTTATCCCAGAGCTATAATTGTACTTAATAATGAATTTAAGGACCATCATTAGTGGGTTATTGGATAGTATGACTTGGTCTGTTGCACAGATGTTTCTGCTTTTAGGGGGGAATTTGGTTGGCGGGATGTTGGGAGATTGTTACATATGTGGGTTTGGATCTGGTTTTTTGATTTCTGTGAATTTTGTTGTATGTGTATACTTGAAGCCAGCTGGATGATTTGGGCTAGTCATTCCATCTCAGCCTTAGAAAGGAAGCAATGGAAAACCAATTCCAAAAATATTGCCCGGAAAACTGTAGAGACTTTTCTATGCAGTTTCCAGCAGTCAAGACTGACTTAAAGGAACTATTTCTGGATAGGTGTATAATTCCAAACAAAACAGGTTGGGCCTAGAGGCAAACTTGTGATTAGAAAGAGTGGTAATTTGTTTTATTTATTTGGTTTCATTTGTAACATGCCAGCTTCTATTTAATTACAAGAATGTGAAAAAGTAAAATTTATGGGACAGGTTTCTTATTGTCGGTCTGGGTATTTCCATGAAATCCCTATGATAAATTAGGAGGATGCAGGATCAATCCATATAAAGGAAAACTGCTGTACTAGAAATTCCACCATATGATCATCTAAACTACTGTGATTTATGGCTAGTGTCTAAAAATTAAATGAACCTCATCAAGAGTTTAATAAGTACTCACTGTAGCCATCATCAGCCTGCCAAAGCATTCACAGGACATGACCCTTTAAGCTGCATGTTTAGCAGCGACTTGAAAACTGTTCTATACATATGATAAAGTATAAACCCCATTTTTGGCTGCTCATTGAGGGCAAGAGAAGTTTCCAAAAATTGACTAATCCCTCAAATTCATTTCTAATTTAGAATGAAAAGAGTCTTTTTGTTTAACTCTTCCCTTCTTCCCCTGAGATTCTTTCCTTGTTAAGTACAGCAACTTCATGATGTAATGAGACTTATTTAGCTGTACTATGGTCTTAAATTCAGAAATTCAAGAACAATGTTGACAAATGTTTCTCAATTTGGAAAAATCTGTGAAGACTGAAGATGTGTTTAAGAAGTTTAATCTCATGAGGCCAGAATTTTAAAAAAGGGGGTTATCCCAGAAAGAAGAAAATACAGTCATCCTAAACGTACTTAATTTGACACATTTCAACTGAAATCAATAACACTTAACTTTAGCTTAGATAAAGTTTCAATTGAGGCAGAAATATGAAAGTTAATTTAAAAAATGGGAGAACAACTAAGTAGATAATTCAAAAAAGATAGAGAAGCCTAATAATAAAGCCCGTTAATGTTAAAATCAATCATTAATGGATTAGTTTAATTATAAATTAAGTGTGTTTCTTAAAAATTTCAGAACCTGAATAAAAAATAGAGGAAAAATCCACATTAAGAGTTTTCTGCTGTGCACCCTAAAAAAATATTGTTACAATTTTCAGACTTGATTTTTATACTCATTGGCTGTGTTCACAAATGAATTAACTGTAGCCTTGTCCAAGTCAGCTCATGTGGTTGGTGTATAGTGTGGATCTCAAAAATTGGGTTGTATGAATAAAGATGATAGAAAGTTGATCCTTTGCTTTTTGCAAAACAAAATAATGTAATTGCTTCACTTTGGGGCTGAATTGTACCCTGATCCTAGTTCCAGAAATTTCTCTTCAGAAGAGACATAGGAGGACCTATGGAACAGTTCTTGTGTCAGCTTTGGAAGCTTCCATGCTGCCACATTTTAGTGTTTGGGAAATTGGGGGCGGGGGATATTATAGTGGGGTAGAATTTTAGACATAACAACATTTTTCTTCTGAGTCAAGGAATGTCATCCTGCACCTGGCAAGGAGTGGTTGAAAGGAGGTCTCCCGCGGGGACAACTGGCGATTGGACCATGTAATGGACTGATGGATGCAGGGGATGGGTTTTTGATTTTCAATTACAATGGGAAAACCCAGAAGTCTCAGATTTGGGTTTTCCCCAGATGTGCCAATATGACAACTCTAATAAAATGGAACTTTAAGAAAATGTTTGTCTTGGAGTTTACTGGGTTGGAGTTTATTACTTGGAATGCTGCCATTAACCCGAATCCCTAAATCACCAAGCAGCACCCTGAGAACCGGGGGCTGCCTGGGGTCCTGAGCCCCAAGTGCCAACCTGTCAATCGGATGGCGCGAAAACTCAGGGAAGATGGAAGAGGAGGAAGCTACCAGAGAGGGAGCCATGGGAACAGACACTGGGGTAGTTGTCAAAACCTGGTATACTCCCTCTAAGGAAGTGGTGCAAGCCATTGAACCACCGAAGCAGAATGAAGACTAGGCGCTCGGCCCAAGGAGCTAGAGTCCTGGAAACTCTATGAGTCTGATCCAGCCCCAGAGACAGGACCCAAGGCAAGAACACCTGAGTACCGGCCAGAATCCAGCTTGATGAAATTGGCCCAAAGTCCCGAATAGAGAGAACTGAGACCTTTGGGATCCAACAGTTCCTGAGATGGGAACCTGCTGCCTCCCTCATTGAGCCAATCTTTGACAGGTCTCCTGGAGTGCTATGAATGCCTTGAGGTCAAGAGTTATGTCCTGTGGACCCAAGCCAGGCCACCAAGATGGATTCTGACATAACCCATGTTCGCATTTCCTGAGCTGGGGCCAGTGAGTGGGCACAGTGTTGTGATGGCATACTTCTATTTGGCCAGAGATGACAGAAGAATCAGTCCAGGGCATGCGGCCCAAACTGCTGGAGATGGACAGCAGATGCCACCTGTGATCGGAATGCTGCCATGTCCAGCCACCCCTCCTCTCCGCCCAGCCTTTATGCTGTCTCCCAATAAATGCATCTCTCCTGGCTGAGGGTTTCTACCCAGGGCAGGGGTGGGTGCAGTACCAGTGGACGCTAGCATCATTTGCCCCACCAGTTCATGCCCAACACCTGGGTATCATCCAGAAACCAGTTCCAGCCCATCAGCCAGCTGCAACCAAGCAGCTAGCAACAGCACAGCAAGAGATCCCTGCCCTGCCACCAGCTGCTTTGGTGGTCTTTCCAGCTGACCAACTGGCACCCCCCACCAGGGTGCAACCACCTAGGTTTAGAGCAAATTTTGATGGGACCCTGGTGAAGCTGGCATACTTCCTCAGCCAAGTTTGGGCGCACATAGACCAGTATGGAAACCAATACCAGTCACACCATGAATTGGTATTGGCAATTGCAGAAGGGATAAATGAAGGAGATGCTGCTGACTGGATAGCCCAGCTATACAATGAAGGAGCTGCTGAGCTAGACAATGCTGATGGGTTTGTCCATCTACTCTGGGCCAGGTTCGAAGACGCCAACTGCAGGAACAAGAATGAGGCAATAATAAAGATGATGAAGCAAGGAAATTGCTCTATTAAGGACTTTGTCTGGGAGTTCAGAAGAGTTGCCAGAAACCTCAGACACTGGCCTGATAGAATCCTCCTCCACTACTTTAAAGAAGCCAAGAGGTTAGAAAAGCATGTGGCATTCATGGGGTACGTGAGCAGCTGCAGGATTGGTATATCATGGCAATAGTGATGAACAGAGAAATCAACCCACACTGGAAAACCTCACCAGATTAGCCAGTGAGGAGAACTTTGGGCAGACAAACCCTGGCAAAGCCTCCCAAGCTGATGCCCACTCCACAAAACCCGGCACCATCAAGTGCTACCGCTGTGGTCAATTGAGTCACTGGGCTTCCAAATGTCTAGCCCCTGCACCTGTCCCACAGCCTTGAGCCAGCCACTGCATCGACCAGAGGCAGGAGAGCCTCAAATCTCTAAGGAAAACCAAGACTTGGGTGATGTGTTTAGTGAGGAGGAATGCAATGTCCTTCCCCCTCATCAAAAACTGATTGTGCCATTAAAATAGAACCCAGAGCTAAGCTACAAAAGCAAAAAATGTACTCCATGACACCCATGGAGATGACTGAGCTAAGGAAGTACATTGACGCCAACTTAGCCAGAGGCTTCATCGAACCTGCAAAATCACAGGTGGCTGCCCCAGTATTATTTTTTTTAAAAGATGGGGGGGCTGATATTTTGTGTTGATTTTCGTGGTATCAACACCATGTGTGTACAAAATACGTACCCACTCCCCCTCATGAAAGACTTGTTGAATCACCTATCAAAAGGCGAGATATTTACTAAATGAGACCTATTACAGAGTGTGCATCCGGGAGGGGGACGAGTGGAAAACAGCTTTCAATTGGGCATTAGGAAGCTTTCAGTTCCATGTCATGCCCTTTGGACTCCAGGGGGCTCCTGCAGTATTCATACAGCTGATCAATGAGGTACTGCATGAACATCTGTATAATGGAGTTCTAATTTATCTGATTGACATACTTATATTCAGCGAGACTCTAGAGAAACATGTAAAACTAGTGTGACAGGTGCTGAAGAAACTCCTAGCCGCTTAACTCTATGCAAAGCTGTCAAAATGTGAATTTTGAATAAGTCCTCCCTAGACTACCTGCACTACTGAATGTCAAACCAGGGGATTGAAATGGATCCCAGAAAAGTGAAAGCCATGTTAGACTGGCAGCCCCCTTGCACTGGCGAACAACTACAAAGCTTCCTCGGCTTCACAAATTTCTACAGATAATTCATTCCCTCATTTGCAGAAGTAGCCCTTCCCTTAACTGAGTTGCTAAAAACTGGGCCCTTTCCCACTAAATCAAAGCCTTCCCAGCCACTGGCTTGGACAATGGACTGTCAAAAAGCTTTCGAGAAATTAAAGCACCTCTTCACAGAAGAGCCTATTCTCCAACATCCAGACCCAAATAAGCCATTTATAGTTCAAGCAGACACCAGCAACATGGCAGTGGCTGCAGTACTCCTTCAAAAGGACCCCCAAAGCCAGCTATTACTTTGTCCGTACATGTCCCAAAAACTAACAGACACGGAACAGAGGTGGGTGGTGTGGGAAAAGGACACCTTTGCCATGTGATGGGCTCTCCTTTTCTGGAGGCATTTACTCAAGGGAGTCAAAGAGCCATTCAAGATATGGACTGATCACAAAAACCTCGAAGCTCTAAGAACTCCCCAAAAGCTTTCCCCCAAACAACTTCACTGGGCTCAGTATTTTAAATGCTTCAACCTAAATACATCCCAGGGGGCAGACCTTATTAGCTGATGCTTTATCCAAAAAAACCCCCAATTTGACAGCCGCCAAGAGGAAGTCATACATGCAGTGATTTCTGAGAATCAGGTTAGCAGCACAAGCTACCACTTGAGCCCAAGCCAAATGCTACACTGACCCCCCTCAAGACAAACTGACTGTGGACTTAAAGGCAGCACTTTTGATCAATTTTGTAGAAAATCGAGATGACTTAACCTTAAGGGAGGGGTTAGCTTGAAAAGGGTCTAAGCTTTATGTGATTAAGCTTTATGTGATTAAGGTTAATGATACTAAGACGAAGTCATGAATCTTGGTTGGGGGCCCCATTTTGGATTTTGTAAAAAGTTGTTCAATCTGTGTTATGATGAAAATGAGACCAGGGAAACCGCCTGGCCTCCTCCAGCAAGTGGCTGAACCTTCAATACCATGGGAGGAGATTGCTATGGTCTTTATAGTTAAACTCCCAGAAAGTGGCGGAAATACAGTAATTTGGACTGTCATCAATTTGTTCTCCAAGCAAGCTCATTTCATTGCTTGTTCTGGACTGCCTTCAGCAAAGAAGCTGGCAAAATTGTTCATGAAACATATATATTGCCTTCACGGAGAGCCATGGCGAATAATATCAGACTGAGGCATTCAATTCACAGCTAAGTTTTGGAGGGAGTTCTTGGGATGATCCAATGTATCACAAGAACTCCCTCTTGTGTTCTTGTGATCCATTGGATCATCCCAAGGACTTAGCTCGGCTTTTCATCCAGCTACAAATGGAGTGGTGGAACGTTCAAACGCTATGGTGGAACAATATATTAGATGCTATATGAATTACCAGCAAGAAAGAGTTATTGCCGTTTGCCAAAGTAGCTTATAACAATGCGGTACATAGTAGCACAGGGTTGACTACTTTCCAAATTACAAGTAGCATGCAATTTGTTCCCATGCCAGAGTTACCCATAGAACCACCATCTTCCATTTCTTTAACAGAATGAGATTTATTAAAGAGAGAGTGGGAAAACACAAAGAGGGCTGTAACAGAAGCTGCGGAAGAGTATAAAAACCAAGCTGATAGACATAGGTCCCTCCAGCCTTCTTTCCAGGTGGGAGATCGACTTTATCTGTCAACCAAATACCTTAGATTAAGTCTGCCTAGTAAAAAGTTGGGACCAAAATTTCTAGGACCTTTCCCCATAGTGAAAGTAATAAACCAGGTAACAGTTCAACTTAGCCTTCCTCAGATACTAGGGAAAATACACCCTTGTCTTTCACAGCGGCTTATTAAAACCGTCTGTCAGTTCAAGACTAAGACCTCAAATAGCTGCTCCCCCAAGCCAATTGTAGTGCAAGGTGAAACTCATTATGAGGTGAAGAAAATCCTTGATTCTCGACTTTATAGGGGTCGGTTACAATATTTAGCACACTGGAAGGTGTACCATTTGTCAGAAGCTACATGGGTAAAAAGCTGGGATGTAAAAGCAGACAGGTTAGTTAAACAATTTCATGATAAATTCCCGGAAAAGCCAAAGGGTCCTCCTGGGGGAAGAGATGGTTAAATTGTTTACTGGAAAATTAGTTTAAACCCCTGTTTCTTCTTCTTGTTATTCTTTTTCCAGGACATTTTTTTCCTGAAGGAGGAGAATCTGTCATCTTTGGAAGCCATATTTTATTTAGAAACTTACACGCTGCCACATTTTAGTGCCTGGGAAATTGGGAGAGGGGATATTATAGTGAGGTGGAATTTTAGACATAACAACATTCTTCTTCTGAGTCAAGGACATGTCATCCTGCACCTGGCAAGGAGTGGCTGGAGGGATGTCTCCAGTTGGGACAACCGGTGATTGGATCATGTGATAAACTGATGGGTGCAGGAGACGGGTTTTTGATTTTCAATTACAAAGAGAAAACCCAGAACGCTCAGATTCGGGTTTTCCCAGATGTGCCAATATGTAAGGTAAAGGTAAAGGTTTCCCTTGCACATACGTGCTAGTTGTTTCCGACTCTAGGGAGCGGTGCTCATCTCTGTTTCAAAGCCAAAGAGCCAGCGCTGTCCGAAGACATCTCTGTGGTCATGTGGCCGCATGAC
>JANHFQ010001347.1:154131-164327 GCA_032468035.1 Aparallactus werneri
TGCACGGGTCTTCAAACTTGACAGCTTAAAGACTTGTGGACTTCAACTCCCAGAATTCCTCCTCCAATCCGGTTAGCTCAGGAATTCTAGGTGTTGAAGTCCACAAGTCTTAAACTCGATAAGTTTGAAGACCCTTAAAGGACACTTCTAGCCACTATTTACATATGTAACACTCCAATTCTCTACAAAACTTTTTGTATAAAATCTACTTTTAACTATACTAATTCATTCTCCCCAATCTATCTCTCAGAAAAGACTTCAGGCTATCAGAGTCTTTCAGAAAAAACTTCAGGCAATATTTCAATCCTAACTGTTTTCCCACCACAAGAGGAAGGATGGGTCTTAATCAATAATCCCTAGTTCTCACCCAGGCAGTGCAAGATTTCTGTTAACCGAGGTATCTTTAATCTCAACAGCTTCATTTATTCTTCAGTATTTTAAATATACTCTAATTCAGCAGCCGCTAATCTTCTTTTCACCTAATAAACTGTTAACCACCAAAAGAAAAGCTACAAGCCACTAATAGCTAACACTGGCTCTAAACAACCCCAACTGATGTCATCTTAATAATATGTACATATGTTTGGAAGATCTGCAGTGTATCTCATAGGCCTTTAAACGTCTGTAAATTATTTGTGGATAGCATGATTCATAAGCAATCTCAATTCAGATGATCTGTGAATTGCACTTCATATCTCCCTATGCTGGCCCATGTATTTCTCTTTCTTCTCTTTCTTCATATGTATGACTTTCTCTGTTGGTATCAGACGTCTTGTGAAGAAGGTGGGGCCCTGCCAGCCCAATTATTAGAGCTCCAATTGGAGCCGTGATTAAGATTGCCAGGAAAGCAATTGTCAAAACATCCATGCCATATTTCTCTAATTGTTTATTGGCCTGCTCCCGTGCTGTATCTAAGGCAACTGAACCAATTGCAGCCTGTCAAGAGAAAATAAATAATAGATAACACAGCAAAAGAACATTTAAAAAATACAGCACAAAAGCTGGTTTCATCAAACACTGTATACCATACAGCATCTAACTAGTGGATAAGAAGCCCTTCCTACTGTTGTTCCCCAGCAGCTGGTATTTAAGATATACTATATAGTTTTCAGGTGATAGCACCTAGATATTAAGACTAGTAACCATTAAGAGACCAGTTCTCACTGAATTTGTATTGCCTCTTTCAAAAGCATCTACCTTAAATTGGTGTCCATCTAATCAAATGAATTTTATGACTTATTTTAAGTGAAATTCAATATAGAGAAAAGTAAGGTTTTACACTTAGGTAAGAAAAATCAAACGTACAGATGAAACCTGTCTCAATTGCAGTGACTGTGAGAGGGATCATGGAGACCTAGTGAACAATCACTTAAATATGAACTAGCAGTGTGCGGTGGCAGCCAAAAAAGCTGATGCAATCTTAGGTTGCATTAACAGAGGGACAAAATCAAGATCACATGAAGTATTAATATCACTTTATAAAGCCTTATTAGTAAGACCACACTTGGAATACTGCATCCAGTTTTGGAGACCATATTATAAAAGATGTAGAGATTCTGGAAAGAGTGCAGAAAATTGCAAAGCTGATTAGGAGACTAAAACATATGAAGAATGGTTGCAGGAATTGGGTTTGTCTAGTCTAGTGAAAAGAAGGACTAGCAGTGACATGATAGCAGCGTTGCAATATTTGAGGGGCTGCCACAATGAAGAAAAGTTGAACCTATTTTCCAAAGCAGCCGAAGGCAGGACAAGAAACAATCAAGGAGAGAAGCAATCTAGAACTAAGGAGAAATTTCCTAACAGTGAGAACAATCAACCAATGGAACAGCTTGCCTTCAGAAGTTGTTGGTGCTCCATCACTGGAGGCTTTTAAGAAGAGACTGGACAGACACTTGTCTGAAATGGTTATAGGGTCTCCTGATTGCGCAGGGGGTTGGACTGGAAGATCTCCAAGGTCCCTTCCAACTCTGTTATTTATTGTTGCTTTGGAAGAGGAATGCATTGTACGTTACTGTTTTAAATGGGATTAGCTCTTCATATAATATTTTCAAATTTTGATTTACTATAATCAGTAAGCGTTTGAATGCTATACCTGATGAGAAGTATAGTAGCAAATCTTGCAACAGACTAGGAATGTATTTATAGTAAAAGTAATTGTTTAGAATCTGTAGTTCAGTCTGTAGCCTTATTAAGGGCCTTATTAATCACTGTTTATATTTTTGAAGTTCAGCAGGATTGCACTTGCATGCCTGAGGTTAAGATAGAGAATTGAAAATTTTGGGATGCCGAGAAATAGTAGAGGATACACTCTTTCTCTCACTAATATATACAGGCAAAATTTGTTTGCAGTGACTTAACATTCATACTGACAACCTTGAAAACATCCTAGAATTACAAAGAGCCTATACCTTAGGTTGATGATGATAAGGTTCACAGTCCAAAGTCAGTCTTGAACTTGGCTACAGTTACAATATCAGACAAATAGTTTCTTATTGCTTCTGGAAAATCTTATGTCTAAATAGGAAGATCTAGCTTTGTGATTCATCTCAACAGTGCTATCGTTTCGTACATTTTTCTAGTGTAGGTGGATCATCTCACTATATTTAGGGAAATGTTTATGATGTTGTAGTATAACTGTTGCACTAGTGCTATCAAAAATTGTGTTCCTAAGGGGAAATGTGATAATGTGGGTTGCAAATTCTGACTATGACTGATTTGTCTTGCATTGAAATAAAGAAAATGCTTGCAGCAACATCCTCATTTGCCAGCTATGGATAGAAGATGGGGAGTTTTATTGGACAACAAAGTTTAGCTGTCAGTAAAAATGTGAATAATGAATATATATAATAAAGAAGTAGAGGGAAAAGACCTGAACATAAATTATTTCAACTTCTTTCCTCAGGACGGTGTTATAGGACATTGTATATCAAAACAACTAGACAGGGATAATATTTTCCCCTTGTGCCATCACTCTGCTGAACCTCTAATTCTCAGAGTCTAATGTCGATACTTACCCATGTGGTGTGACTGTACTATTATTATTTATCATTACCTTCTTTACTTCCCCCCTTTTATTGGTATAATGAAGATGATACTTCCAGGTAGTCCACAACCTACAACAGTTGTTTAGTAACCATTCAACAGCACTGTAAAAAGTGACTTATGACCATTTTTTACACTTATGACTGTTGCAGCATCCCCTTGGTGACATACTGTAATTTACATTGGGATGCTTGGCAACTAACTCATATTTATGACGGTTGCAGTGTCCTGGGCTCATGTGATCACCTTTTGCGACCTTCTGACAAGCAAAGTCAATGAAAAAGCCTGATTCACTTAACCATATTAATAACTTAACAACTGCAGTGATTCACTTAACAAATATGGTAAGAAAAGTAGTAAAAAGGGTCAACATTCCATTGGCAAATGTTTCACTTAGCTACATAAATTTTGGTCTCAGATGGTAAGTCAAGGACTACCTGTATTCTGTTGTTTTGCATATACACTGAGTGCTTCTATACCAGAACAACTTCCTTATGTTGCTAATCACACTTGGCCAAATAAAGTATTCAACTTAACCCAATTCCATTCCATTCAACTTCTTGGAAGGATTGATGCATTCAATTAATTTTATTTCCAGAAGACAGAATTCTGCCATAAAAATGCAATATACCTGCACAGTAGCTTTGGGAATCCAAGCCAATGCAATAAATATTCTCTCTTTCAGCTCAAAACCAGCAAAAAAGACCAATACAAAAGTGGCTGTAACTCGGGCTATCAATCCAACAGCTAGTATGGCAATGCAGAGTCCTGTAACAAAGAAATAGATTTAATTATTATTTAAGTATTAAAAAAAAAGAATCCTCTCAACGTCAGTTGTTGAGATGATTCTTTTCTTAACACCAGAAATAATTTTCCTTCTGATTAGCTAACCCCTCCAAAGACAATAGGCATACAAGCTTACTTGTTAGTGGAAGACTTACCAACTGTTTGAGGATCAAGAGATGCAACAGATATTTCAGCGCCAATTAAACCAAAAAGAAAAGGTTGGAAAATCTCCCATGCAACCTTAATAATTTTTTCTACCTCTTTCTGCAAAAAAAAAGCAATGCATTTTTGTTGCATGGTACTGTACATTCATGCAGAAGATATACAACACAAATTTAATTATTTTCATATTATTAAATAAGATTTTCAAAAAATTAAGTGATCCAATTAAATGATTTGTGTTCTTGCTCTCATCTTAGGAAGAGTGATTCTATCATTATAAAGATGACATTGCATCTTTCAAATATTAAGATATTAAGGACTCTTCTAATAATTTAATAGGAGCTTTGAAATTATATATATTCCTCCTTTTAGGGGGAATACCCTCACCACAAACACAATTTAAGGCGATACCATCTTTTAGTTATTTCTATAACTTATTATGGAAGTAATTAAAAAGATGGTAGTTCTTTTCCAGGGTTCTCCTTTTTTCATTAAATCTGTTCTCATCTAATCCCATTCACTTTTATTCATAATATTCAATAGAGATGTATACTAGCTTCATATCCACCCCCCAGAACATTTGCTTTGGTTGAATGGGGAGAAAAAATAAGCCACTAAGCGAAGAATCACTGTATACTATAATGCAATATTAGCATCATTTTCTCTTTTTTTTCAGAAATTGAATATCACCGCTTATAAACTCAGGAGGATACATTTAGAGGAAGAAAATGGCTGACTCAAAGAAACCCTCAAATCTGTAGAAATATTTTTTAAATACCCATAAATTATAGGACGGGGAACCTCAAAAATCCTAC
The DNA here is from genome assembly GCA_032468035.1 of Aparallactus werneri. Classification (NCBI taxonomy): domain Eukaryota; kingdom Metazoa; phylum Chordata; class Lepidosauria; order Squamata; family Lamprophiidae; genus Aparallactus; species Aparallactus werneri. Next base: position 158,937 of record JANHFQ010001347.1, read on the forward strand.
AAAGAAATGACTAAAATATGGGACCAAAGTTGAAACATTTTTTACACTTTCAACTTGCCCATATTATTTTATAAACTCTCATATTTTGGAATCAAGGTGATTTTCTGGTTACATGATAATTAAATACTCACCTTTTCATCAGACCATGAAAATCCAGCCAGAAATGCCAAGACAATTGTGCACAGTCCTCCAGATCCAGGGAAACCAAAATACATACTGCTAAAAATTGCAAACATTGATAAGCCTATAATAAAGAATGCTCTCTTCCATACAAGATATGTCTAGGGAGAGAAATTGAAGAAAGCAAGAGACATGATTCACAAAGGTCAATCCAAATTTGACAAGAAACTTTGAAGAGAATTTTGGAATTGTGTGACCATGTAAATACTTGGCAAATTTTGTAAACCTTGGCTAATATATAAAGTTAAGTAGGGTAGCCTCTGGATAGGAAAGTGGTTGAAAAAAAACTCTGTTGAATTAAAACAACAGCAAATCACATTCAGAGTGCTGCAAAGAAACTGTGTAGATCCTCAATTCAGTTCAAGAAATCTTTACTTTTTCTTTAAAAGTAACATACTAGAAAACTAAGTTGTACTTGCTTGAAAAAGAAATTGGAAAAACTAATTTGAAACTCATACAACTATAGGTAGCCCTCAACTTATGACCATAATTGAGTCCAAAATTGTTCCCAAAGCAAGACAGTTGTTAATGAGTCATGCTCCATTTTACGACCTTTTTGCTATGGTTGTTAAGCGAGTCACTACATTTGTTAAGTGAATTACACAGTCTTTAAGCAAATCTGGCTTCCCTCATTGACTTGACTTGTCAGAAGCTCCCCAAGAAGGGCAAATGACAATCCCAGAATCCTGGGATGCTGCAACCATCGTAAATACATGCTGGGTGCCAAGCATCCAAAGTTTCATCATGTGACCATGGGGATGCTGCAACAATTGTAAGTTTGAAAACTGGTCATAAGTCACTTTTTTCAGAGCCATTTTAACTTTGCACAATCACTAAATAAATGTTGCAAGTGGAGGACTACCTATGTAACACCTCTCTTCTATTCATTAAAGCAACCCAATTTTTTTCAGGTGTCTGAATCTGAAAAAAGGTCCCACTGTTTTAAAGTTAACTCTGTAGTGTGATTTGCTTCGAAAGTTTGAACAAAGATCAGCAACTTCAATGAACAGCGTAGTGATGTTGTGCTGGTATTTGCACGAGGTCCACAGCACTCTTCTGATCAAAGCTTTTGCAACTCTGCCAGATACTAATGATCATACCTATTATTCCAGCTAAAGTGTGACAGGGAATTTGTTTTAAATGTGTTGTTTCTTCTCATGCTTCAACAGATATAAGACTGCTACATTTCAAATGGTTTTATTTTCTTACCTGATCCTTGCTTGGAAAGTAACGAATAAAAAGGCCTAACAGTCCACCTGCTGCTATACCCACTGCAACTTCTAATACACCCCGAAAGACACTTTCAAGAGTGGAGCCTGTTTTGGCAAAGCAGAAAAAGAGGATTCAAATGGATTTTTGGATAGTCTCCACAGTTATCATTTATAGGCATGGCTGGCATCCCCCTTATGTGAGCAGGTGCCTGCACGCACTATTCATTTGCACAAGCGACGGACACGCATGCATGCTGCTCGCATAAGCGGAGCTGCATGCATGTGCGTACTTATCCCCTGCTTGCATGGAACTGTCCCCTCTCTCCCCCTGCTGGTCCACAAAGCCGAAAAGGTTGGGGAACTCTGTTCTAGACAGTTCAGAGGCCTCAGGTGTTACCAAAATTGCATGGTGTGTCACCTGTAACATGCGTATAATACGTTCACAATCACTGCATTATGCCTTTTAATGGCAATAGCTGTCAATAAGAACTTGGTGATACAATTTGTAATACAAACCATTTCTTCTTCATTGAAAGCTTGATCTCTACTAGGTGGTTAAGTATACGTCACATAAGTATATATAGAACAGATAGTAATGAAATATGTGCGCTTCGGTCTCAGTTCATCTTGACCACAGGTACAACTTTGCAATTTTATGAATTTTATTGTGTCACAAATAAAGATTTTGGCATAAAATCAGCATGAAAGGAGTTTTTATATATACAAAGGATACTACTTGTATAGGAGAAACTAGCATTATGACAAAGAAGACAGTGGCTTGGATGTGGCTTATCAATAGAATAGAGAGGTACCTGAAGAGAATGCTATCCCTAAGCAGGTGTTGAAGCCTGTGATAGCCAGAATATCATCAAAACTTCCTGCAGCCATTAGTAAAGTTGGGACACCTTTGTCAACACCATACCCTCCTGCTTGTAAAACCAACATTGAGGGGACTACAACTGCAGGAGACACAGCACCTAAGACAAATCTGAACACATACACACAAGTTAACTTTTAGTTACATCAATTTGTAATTATTTCTTCCACTTTTCACAGTCAGAGTAAGATCAGCAATTTACAATAGAAAGGGTAAATTGAAGAACTGTATTGTGAGTTGAAAAACACAGTATAAAAATACTAATTTTATTTATGAAAATTTATATGGCTGCCCAACTCGCCCTCAGTGACTCCAGGAGGCTTACAAGGATAAAATCCCAATACATGATAAACAATACAAACAGCAATAACCCCTACCGCCCTGACAACAATTAAATGAATCATTTGATGAGTTCCATGCCATTCTGGGTCCACAGGCCTTTTGGCAGAACCATATGTTCAGGGCCTTGTGAAAGAGTGCCAAGGTGGGAGCCAATCTTATCTCTGCAAGGATGTTTCATAGATTGGGAGCCACCACAGAAAAAGCCCTTCTTGCTCCCATTAGATGGAGCTCCTTAGGAAGTATTCCCTGTCTCCCTGCTCTGGTGGGTTGGGTAGATCTGATTGGCAAAATAACCTGATCCCAAGCCATGTAGGTCTTTGAAGGTAACAACTAGCAAGTGGACTTGGATTTGGAACCAAATCGGTAGTCAATCCAGCTCCCTCAAGAGAAGTGATACATCTGCAAGTGTAGGCCTGCACAAAACCACATGGGCTGTTGCCTTTTGAACCAAATGAAACTTTCAGATACTTTTCAAGGGCAGCCCCATGTAGAGACCATTGCAATAGGTCAGGATGGAAGGTGTTACTAAGAACGGTTTTCTGTTAAGAATATAGGTTGATTTCTTGAAGCACACTGGATTGACATAATATAGTACTGTAGATCCTGTTTATTCTGTTTTAATGCATGAGCCCAACTATTGGATTTTGTAAACCAAAGTAGTTGTTGATCATTTGTAATCTATCTTTGATTCAGGAGCTTACAGGGCTATACATAACATTCCATTCTTCTATTTTCCCTGAGAAAAATAACTCTGTGAAATAAATTGAGTTGAAAGGGTGATGACTATCCCAAGATCACCCAGAGTGCTTTTGGGGCTGAGAAAGAACTAGACGCTGAAACTTTTTGCTCCTAATCTAAGCGCTTCACCGTTACACTACACTAGTTTGTTGTTCATCATGTTACGTGAACCATCCAGTCATGATTTATTAAGAAATTGTTGTTAAAGATATATCTTAGCAAGATGTTTTTAAAGACTTCTGAACAGGATTAAAATTTTCCTTTGAATTAATGATGATTTAACCTAGGTTTTCTCACTGAATATGCAACTTTGTAAATTCCAGATACATTTATAGATCAGAATTTCAAATCCTACCCTAATTGTCTGTGGTATGACAAGAACATATGTTTTACAGCATAATCAAACTAAATCAGATGTAACATCCGCACTGTACCCATGACTTCATGGAAGAGGAAAGACAATTTTGGCCCAGAAAAGAAAAGAAAAAAAATGCTATTTTTGAGTTGGAAGAGGGGCTTACCCAAGCATAAATGCCCACTGCCATGGCAGATGCATGAGAAAATGAGATATGACTGCTGCTGTACATGCTTCTATTAGGCAGGGTCCCAAGCTTAATCTAAAGCAGACAGCTTTTAGTTTTTTCAGAGCCTGCAAGATAAATGCATTTGCAAGTCAGTGGAATTGCTTTTTAAATGTTTTGAAGACCATAGAAGAAAACCCTATGAGATTTGCTCAATTTGGCAATGGCTCAGGACTTGCTTCAGGAGATTTTATGAGGCAGTTTTTGATTGTTCTGGTTCTCTGAATAGGCTCCTAAGCACTATGTTTAAATGATTTCTTTTCTGCTGTGAATGTTTGTTGGTTATTCGTTACTTTTAATTATGTACACTGCACTGAGTCACATATCTAATGGGGGGCATATAAATTGAATTACTCAGTAAGAAATAATGCAGATAGAAATAGGGTGCATCTATGTTCCCGCTTGGCCAAGCTGTGTTAAGGTATTGTGATTGATACGTTACATTTTATTTTATTTATTATTTTATTTTATTATTATTTTATGCCTTGGAGTCACTCTTGACCTCTGGAGATTTCTTGGCAAGATTTCAGAAGTGGTTTGCCATTGCCTCCTTCTTGGTGTAAGATAAAGTGACTCTCCCAAGGTCACCCAGCTTGCTTTGTTCCTAAAGCAAAACTAGAACAGTTTCTATCCTGATGCCTTAACCACTGTATCAAACTGGCTCTGCACAATGATGGGGACGCCATAAAAAAAATCTGGGTATCTACCAGATGGCAACAAATAAACACAGGGATCCCAACTAGCTTTTTACCACCTGTACTGTACAGTATATGAAAGCCCAACATAGTAAGCATGCTGCTTTAGAAAAGGTGGTAGAGCTGAGGGTTTTCTCCTTTGTGATGAATTTACAATCGTTTTGCTGGTGCAAAAAGCAGGAACAGGTAAACTGTAGCACTCCAGACATAGCTGAACTACAGTTTTCCGCTTCCTTCACCATTGCAGATGCTGGTTCAGGCTTCTGAGAACTATAATATGGCAACATTTAACATAGCAGAGGTTTAATGTATTTGCATAATGCATTAAGTCTAATCTGGCATATAGTCTTAATTTTATATAACAAATATAAACAAAAAAAATCAGGAAAAAGGAACCCAACATTTTACATCTATTCTAGTTCCAATCTTTTTAGCCAGAAGCCAGAAAAGAAAAGTTCAGTACAGTTTAATCAGCCTAGATGACATGAGGAACCTAGATTAAGATGCTTTAATTATAAACTTGGTTACAGGTTATGATTAAGACCTCTACAGCTGGATCCATGGTCTAGATTCAGATAATATACTACATGAGTTTATCAAACAAGTGACGTAATACGTTGCACAAACACAGCCTTAGTATCATGGCAATAAGGTAAAGGTAAAGGTATGTGCAAGGGGAAACCTTTACCTTTAAAGGTTTCCCTTGCACATACGTGCTAGTCGTTTCCGACTCTAGGGGGCGGTGCTCATCTCCATTTCAAAGCCAA
>JANHFQ010001348.1:131479-141633 GCA_032468035.1 Aparallactus werneri
GGAGGGAAAGCATATATCAACTGCCCAAGGTTTTTAACAAGCGAAAGAAAATGGGATGGCATTTTATGAATTTTCTTGTTTGACCTTGGGACAACTAGTTAAAACATTCCAATTCAAGGACAGAGGTACAGTTGCCTTTTAGATTATTATTTTCCTCCTTCCTTGTCTCTAGTTGCCATCATTCCTCCTCCCTCTCCCCCTGTCTCTGAAGAAATCGCACAGAGGACATCAAACACCTTTATCTGGAGAACCCAAAAAAGATTTTCCTTAGCAAAAATTATTTAAACAAAAACAACTACGGAAAGATTAATATCTTCTTGTGGGGGAAAACATGGCGCTGCCATTTTAAAGGGGGAAAACCTTAGCTTTTGCCACATGTTTGATCAAGTTGCTCTAGGAGCTCCTGAAAAATGGGAAAAAGTATAAAACAGCAGAATGTGGAATTATTTCAGACAATATGCCTGCCACTATGAATGCAATAGAAAAGAAAAATTATATCTGCCTATTATTCCCCAGTATCAAAGCAGAACATACAGACATGGTGCACAGAACCAGGGCATCTTCGGGGAGTGTTGAAAACATTAAGATGGTGGTTGCAACTCTAAGGATCATCTTGTTTTTTAAAAAAAACAAACACCGTCCCTCCCCCATAGATACACCTGTACTGAAGCACTGCTTCATTGCAAAACTAATGTGAGACTTAGTCAAAAGGGAGTGTTCCTACGATTAAACAATCCGGATAATACATTCACTGAAACTTACTTTGTTCGCCAGGGGTTGTTGTTTTTTTTGCACAGGTTTTCAACATTTCTCCTGAAGGAAATATATACCAGAAGACAAACTGTATAAGGCATATGGTGTTTGGGGACACAAAGCATTAGTGACAACATTCATAGAGCTAGAGCAAATGGAGGGCAATAACAAAATGTGATTTTTGTGGATTGAATTACTCCCTGTGGTATTTAGGAATAAAAGTCACACTTTGAAAATAACCTTTGGAAAGGCCATGGGCATTACAAGCCTTTGTGTGGTTAGATGTGGCCCTGGGGCTAAAAAAAAGCCCATCTTTAAAAAAAAAGATGGGCTGGTATCAGAAGAAACAAGGAGGCCTGCTTGTTCAGTGCCTTGTAAGCTCCTCGGACCTCAGCCTTTCATGGCTCCTGGCATCTAAGAAAGAAATCAGCAGACCCAGCCTCTGGCGTGCCTATTGTTGGACGTTCCAGTCAGAGCCGAGTTCAGATTCAGGCTACTCTTAAGGCTGATCTGCTGCCCTTGCTTGAAGGAGGCTTTGAAGAGAGTTTGCCTGGGCTGTGTCCTAACAGGCACTTTGTTCTCCCTCAGGCTCTGGCTGAAAGCTGAATGGGCAGTGTGTGTGTGTGTGTGTGTGCCTGTGTGCCTTCAGCCTGTGTAAATTCTCTGTGACAGGTCAGTTCAGAGGAAATCTCACAACTTCTCAGCATCAGGTGCAGCCAATGGAGCCTCAGTAATGAGGTGACCTGCTCTCTGCAGGGCCTGCCTGGGAGGGGGGGATTGTTGCGGAGGGGGCAAAAGTGCTGATTGTGTGTTCTTTCCTTTTTAGCTGCCCTTCTTTCCCCTCCACTGAGCACAGCAGGCTTCAACCCGGTCTCACCAATGGTGGAAAAGGGAGCCAAAGACTCTCTCCAGCAGGGCTGTGAACACACTTCCAACTTACTTTGTCTGAAATGCCATTTGGGTTCCACTATCCCCTAGTTTCTCTACCCTTCCCCACCCTCTCCACTTCGTTGCTTGGGATGGGGAGGAACACTGATTAAATATCCTGTGAGTGCATATAATGAAAGACATGTGCTGGTTAGATTCTTCAGCTGACTGGATACCTGTAGAGTAGTTGGGAGCCTTAAAAGGAAATATGAAGTAACCTGATGCAAAAAAAGCCAGAAAGCCGTCATCCTTCTCAAGACCTTGCCAGAAGTTTAGACAGAGTTTCAAGCAAAGCTACCAAACTTCTTGGCCAGGCCCACCGTTTAATCCTTGCCTGAAGTCAGTTTCATAATTAACACCCATTCATTCAGAACTCTGGATTTAGCAGTTGCGTATGCCAAGTAAACAAATGGATCTGGTATTTTATTTTAAAAACAAAACACAATTCACCCCTCTTGCTCCTGTGGGCAGTGGGCTAGAGCTGCAGTCCCCATCTGGTGCTCTCCAGATGTTCCTGAGTTGCCCTCTTCTGTTCCTGGTTGTATTGCTGGAGGACATAAGCCCTGGGAAAGCTGAGCTCAGAAAGCATTCACTCAGTTTGTCATAATAGCCTTTTTTCTAATAGCGCTTAAAGTGAATAAGCAAAAGGATGCACTTGTGCATGTTATTCATTTATTAAATTTCTACCTTGCTTTTTGCTGATTCATAGAGTTTGAATTTTATAATTAAAATACTAAGCAGAGAACTTGACAACTTTATTTGACAGAGTATTGCCCTCTTCTTTCAGTGGGTTATTTTTTTTTTACCACATTGGAGCCTCTGAATCTGGAATTGAAATTAGCCATTTATATAGCAAAGGACTGCAGAGTTACTGTAATTGGCTTAATCAAGCAAAACCTTAATGGCCATGTTTCTGCGTTCAGGAAGCAAATTAAAAGGCTTTGCATCATATATTGATCATTTTCATGCCCCTGCCATACCACTGAAAAACCTTGGGAAAGAATGCCTTGACTGTTACAACTTCTGTGCAACTAAAGAAAGAGTTTTGTTTCCTGATTTATCTTCACATTTTCTATTTCTGTGGGAGACCCAACCGAAACATTTTACTATTCCTTTTATATTTTATTCTTCGATCTGCTCTTGGCTGCTATTGGATGACCTGGGTAAATAAGAATTATATCCGCACCCATAAATAGAATCACCATTGTGGAGTTCCATGTATATGGGAAGTTTATAAACCTGTTAAAAGAAGAATGACTAAACCTTATGTGCTGAAATAAGTAATGCAGGAGTTGGAAGAAAAATGCAAAGTAACAGTGATGGAGCAATAGCAGCCTTTGCATGTGTGTCATTCCTCTTCTTCGTGGGATGTGTGTGCACATACACAATTTGGTGTGACACTTGTTTCCATAGACTCTTTGTTGGGATATGGTAATAGGCTGACATTAAGTGAACCAGCAGGGGGAGCAGCCTGCTTTCTAAAGCTCCCCACGAGATCTGATTGTGATGAGCTTTTATTTTTAATCTTCTGTTTTAATTCTCAAAACTGCCTGTCAGGGTTTCTTTACTCCCACTGGATTCTTTTTGAGATACATAAAGGCTCCATGGCAGCAGAGATCTCCCTAGCCTCAGGAGCTTTGGCAGAGACGAGGTGGCCTGCTGAGCGCTAGATAAAAGAGACACTGAGGGAAATCAGGGGACAGTAGCAGCCATGGAGAGGAATGGGGAGTAGGGATTCGCTATTGCCAGCCACCAGACCCCACCCAGCTTTCCAAAGTAGGGACAACCTAAGTCCCTTCGGCAAGTTTGTTTTTCCCCCGTTTTCCACTTGGTTGCACCACATTTAAAGTCTAGGAGGGGTAGAGAGGGAATGCTATTAAAGTTTGGGGATATGCACCTTACTTGGTTTCTGTCCTCTGCTTGGGAAGCTGCATTGGAAAGGACCCTTAACTGGATCTTTAAGACACAACTTAACTAGTAGAGAAAGGTGTCTATTGATGGGTGTCTCCCTAAGAATGGTGTGGGAAGGGGTAGAGTCTTGTGAGGCTTCCTTAGGACAACACATACCAAAAAGGAAGCTGAGCAAAACAGAGAGCTCAGGAGATATAGAAACTGCTCTATAGAAACTGTTCTATATAGGCAGCAAATTATAATAAGAACTCATTTGGGTACATACTAGGATAATACAATTAGTGAGAATAAATTTAATTCTTGTACTTAATGGACTTCTGCTTTGTCTACGAAAGTCAGAGGCACATATTATAATAGATAAAATGATTTTGAGGTAATTATGTAAATTAATATCTACAGCAGATGGCAGCATCTAATTGACCTTGGCTGGTCTTGAAAAAGTTAAGCCAGGGCTGCAGTAGTTGGATTATGTGACTACATGGAAATACAAGTTGTAGGCTGGACTGGGAAGACAAAAATATTCCAGAGAAGAGAGTGGCAAATACTGCTAAGAAAACTGTATGGATACAATCACCAGGATCAACTGGAGGACATCTTTACCCTTTTAGGCTAGATTATAGTAAAACAAATACAAAGGAGTGTAATAAAAAAACACATATTGTTGCAAAAAAAAAAACCTCCTAAAGAAATATATACAGAATCACCAACAGCTAATATTTATCATTACATAGAAATTAAAATTCCCATTATTTACCAATAATATCATTTGCACTACTTATCCAAGGGGAGAACATAATTAGTCATTTGCCTAAGTTGGTTTTTAGAATTATGCACATTTATGCAAAAAAAAAAGTTTCATTAGAGGTATTTTCTTGTTTATTTTGAGAAGGAAACTTCTCTCATCTTAAGCATCTGCCCTTGAATGAAAAAAGCTCAATAGATGATCCCAGTGCAAGGTTCAAAATGCTAAGAATTCACTAGCAAATCAGAATCTTAAGGAAATTGGATGAACTTTTGAAAGGGCAGGTTTTTTGTTTTTAAAAAATGTCTTTTTTTCTCTGAATTTAATTACAGCTTGAATTACTGATTTGTAGCATTTGATGTGTTTCCTGCTGTGGCAATGAAGTGATGAAGGGAGCTTAACCTGTTGCATGTTTACATTCCAGACTGCGCAAGGCTCAGGAGCCATGTCAGCAGAAAATCATATCCCTTCCTTTTTTCACATTCCTCCATCTTACTCGCTCTTTTCTTGGGATTAGAATATATATTTATGCCAACAATGATTTCAGTGTTTTTTCTCTTACAGAATGCAGGCCCGTGGACTCTTTATCCTTCTGGTTTTTATCCTTCTGGCTATATCTTCAGAAGCAGGCAAGAATAAGAAGGGTGAGTTTCAGATTTCTAATTGGTAAGGCCCTATTTATGGTTGTCTGTTTTCAGAAGAAATCTTTCAGTGAGGCTTTCAGAAGTAGACTAAAAAGTACAGAAAGCAACATATTTCTTCTGGGTACTAAGCTAATGACCAGGAGATGGTAAGTTCTAGTTCTACCATAGGCATGAAGCCAGCTGGGTGCCTTTGGGCTCATTTGCTCTCAGTCCTAGCAAGGAAGCAACTGCAAAGGATTCCCCAAAAATGTTGCTAAAAAAACTGCTGCCATGCAGTCAGTGGAGTTGGTACTAACTTGAAGGTCCAAAAGTGCCCTCCATCCTACTTTAGGTGAGGAAAGACAGGCTGCTTTTAATGGCTCTGGGTAGGTTATAAGAAAAGAGAAGGCTAATTCTTGTGAGTCTGAAATGACTGTTCTTTGTGCAGACAAGATCAAGAAAAATGGTTCCGACTGTGAGGAATGGCGCTGGGGCCCTTGTATCCCCAACAGCAAGGACTGTGGTGTGGGCTTCCGTGAGGGAACTTGTCATGAAGAGACCAAGAAGCTCAAATGCAAGATTCCATGCAACTGGAAGAAGGAGTTTGGAGGTGAGCGGTCATCTGGTTTAGAGGAAGACTCTGGGAATGAGGCAACAAACTTACCTCATCAACATTACCTTGTCAAACAAACAAGCCAGCCAAGTAGTTTTCAAGTTTAATTGTGAGAGAATAAAGCCAAACAATTAATATCTGCATTGTATGTCAGCCCATTGCTTACTTCTATGCAGTATCCATTTGCCTTGGTTGGCTGTGGTAATCTGCTTCTTCCATCGCTTCTTGTTATGCTTTCATATTAAAAGCATTTTAATCATATTCTCTGGCTTCTGAGGCCAACTGGTCTTTTCAGAAAGAAATCATTTGTAACTTCTGGCAGCTGCCGTTCTTTTACCATTTAAGTATATAAGAAGCTTCCCTTTGTCACATTAGCCAAGCAGTCCTGATAGCTCTGCGGTGGATGGCAGTGGTTCATGAGTTTGTGAAATGTGTGCTCATTTCCTGGGCATCTGGGTTGTTTCTTATTTTAGAAAAATTGAGGGTGATGGGAAGTCAAGCTGTTGTGGATCCTGCATGTATCTAACTGTTCTTACTCCCCACCCACCCCCGCAGCTGACTGCAAGTACAAGTTTGAGAACTGGGGTGGCTGTGACCCTGCAACAGGTCTGAAGGCCCGTTCAGGTACTCTGAAGAAAGCTCTTTACAATGCCGAGTGCCAGGAAACTATTCAAGTGACTAAGCCGTGCTCTCCCAAGACCAAGTCAAAATCCAAAGGTCAGTCTATTTGTAGAAGATCCTAGGTAAAGCCTTTGGTGCTTTATTTTGCATGCCCCTAGGTGATGCCAGAATGGGAATGGAACATTTAGTAAGCTATTCATGAATGGCTCCCTTGGTTGCCAGGCATGGTTCTTCATGTAATTTCTTAGGGTTCTTTCTGTCCAAAAAGATTCTGGTCTGTTTTGTACTCTCCTTAGTATCCATAAAGGTCCCCGGCCAAGTTTGTTTGTAAGAGCTGTGATGTACTTTGAAGAGCTACAAAATACAAAGTAGCTTTTCAAAGTATATAATAAATGAACTTGGCCAAGGATCCTTATGGATACTAAGGAGAGTGCCCATGGCAGAGAGAGCACAACAGGAGTAGGCAAACTACTAACAACCATTGTTGCTAAGAAAGCAATATAGATGTGCCCATGTTGTGCCCAAGGGGCTTGAGGCACAATCCTCATTTCTTCTCTCTCTGTAGAGCCTCCTGGGGGCATAGTGTGAGCTGGAAAAGATAAGGCAAGCAGCATCACTAGTCCTGTTCCAATGCCCAGAATTCCCAACTGGCATTCTGGTAATTGTAGTCCTCCATATCAAGTGGGCATCAATGCAGGAAAATGTAAAGGAGTCCAAACATCTTAAGTTTCTCCCACAGAGATTGGAAATGCAGGAGCCCAGAAATAAGTGTGGCCTTATTTAGGTACTAGGCTAGCCAGAATGAGTCAGGTGATCTGTAATCAAGTTGGCAACTTGAAAAGCAGATGTTGCAGTAATATTAAGCCTGCCAATACAAATAAATTATGGTTTCAGTATAGATTATGTGAACCCTGTTAGGATAGCTTGAAATTATTATTTATGGTTTCTTGTGTTCGACAGATCCAGCAAAGTGTGTTTTATTCAATATCTGATTTTTATGCAAATCATGGCTTGGTGTGTTGCAAGAATATAGTCTTCATGTAATACGTTGTGCTAATGTTCTTCCTCCTTAATTATTTCATACAGCCAGAAAAGGAAAGGGGAAAGACTAGCATGATGGATACAGCTCCACCGTCTTCAGGGCATGGTGCCTGAACCCATTTCGACACACGCCACTTGAAGCTGCAGCTTGGCCCCTCCCAGCTTGGCAATACTTTGCCAAACCCCATTATTCTTCAGCCTGCACAGGCTTATCTTTAACTGCAATACCATTTCTAATCATTAGTTTTATAGCAAGCAAGCCCACCCTTTCCTAAAGAAGGTGTTGCTTGCCTTTCCCTTAACTTCTTCTCTTCTGCCTCTTGTCCTCTCTTCTCTCTGTGTGCCCCAGTATCCTTCGCTCTGGTTTGCTTCCCTGAATGTAGCACAATGTTTGGAAATGGTGCAACAATGTCTTGCTAAAATTCTCCACCTCTGGGGTTTTTTGTCAAAGCCAAATGGCTTTTTTGGCAGCCTCTCGCAATCTTAGCAATGCCTGTGGTTGGTCCACGTAACTTCCTCTGGTCATAAACCAAACCTTTCTTTTAAGGCACCCGAGGAAACCCTCTCAAGGAATGAGAGAGGCTGCAAGAGAAATTACAGTAGAAATGGGATGAGGAGCCATATCTGCCTTACCTCCCTAAAAGAAGCACTGTGTACAGTAGGAAAATGCAGGCCTCTTTGGTATCGCTTTGCACTCCCTTTCCCACAGAAGAAGTGCCTACTTCCTGGCATGCACCCACCTTTCCCTTCCCCATCTCTAATAAGTTCCTTGATAGGCAGCCTTCCCATCTGAATAGCAGCACAGCTGGTTAGCCTCATTGAACTGTGCTTGCTTGCTCTCTGCCCACAAGACACACCTTGCCTTCCTGTCAGCCTCAGGAAAGGATCCCTCAGAGCCAATGAAGCTGGTTCCCTGTCTCAGTCCCCTCTGCCTATACTCCTGCTGGGACGCTGTGGCCTTTCCTTCCTCTACTGGTGCTGGGTAAGCCCTCTCTGCTTTTCAGTTTCCCTCCTTTTCCAATAAAGATCTTTTTACAAAAACAGTCTGTTTCCCCTTTCGGTCCTGTTTGTACAGTTACTAGTTTGAACAAAAGTTTATACAAAAGTAGCATAAGCATAAGTATGCGCATAACAGAAGTGAGAGAAGAGGATCCTGGCTCTAAACACAGCTGGAGGTGTGTCATAGTTTTGCTTCCTCTATGTTCCTCTGTTTGGAAACTGATCTAGTCTGAGAGCAAAAGAAAACGGCAGTTTGGAAAAATATTTTGCAATATTGTACAATATGCACACTGTATCATGTCTCCCTTTTGGTGCCATTGTGGATAGCTTTGCTCATCTAGAATCACCTTTGTTAATAGTTTATTTTCTACCTGGCTAGATCAAGTATTCTTAATTAAACTCCTTTAAGAATATAATTAAGTGAGGACGTATAGTATAGCCCCAGTTCTAAATATGGCTCACAGTTCTGGGAATTGTAATCCTAATACATCTCTAAAGAACTGGGCTAGGAGGGAGGGAAAACTGTTTTAGGCCACTGGTGATGATATCTGATCTGATCCTGAGATAGGATGATGATCCTGATGATCCACTATAGAAAAGTAGGGATCTTTGGAGAGGTCAGGGATTACCGTATTACTTTTTTGGACTTTTAGAGACTGGGAGCTTGTGCACGTATGATTTCTCTAGTGAGCCTCACATCTCACGGCAGAATCACCTTTCAACAAGCCAACCATGTGTGAATTATTCAGGATGTTAAATTCTGTTTGACATGGACAAGAAAAGTACAGTGCTTCCTCACCAGTAAGTAGGTAACAATTCGCCATTTTAATCTCAGCCATTGTGTTCAACAGCCCAACACTCTTCTCTATTCATCTGGTATGTTTCAGTTTCAGTTTGTGAGCTTTTTTAGCCCACTTAGAGGGGGCTGTTAAAGCATTTCACTTTTTCAACAGCCTTCCATCACCATCTTGTATTATCCTGGCTATTTATTTCCACTTCTTCCATAAACTTTTTGTTTTTCTGTTTTACGTATTTGTTGCCTTGTTCCTGGTAGAACGAAGTTCCTAAGTTAATGATTCTGCAGAGATGGAGAGGTTGAAACTCGTCTTCCAATATCCTTGCCCATTTGCCACATTGGGGGCATCATTGGGCAAACCCAGCTCTTCTCCCCATTCCAATAAGATTCATTGCTGTTGATTGGTGCTGATGGATTTGGGGCTAATTATGCCCACAGTTGGCATTGCATAGTTTAATCTCTACCACTGGACCACAACCATTAAAAAAACATGGTGAAAATGCCACTAATATTCTACCAGCTGCTCCTTGGATTCCTTCAGCCCATTCCTGACCAAGGATATTTTCTTGTTCTTATTGTCAGTCAGAAGGAGAGGAAGAAAGTTGGCACACTTAATGTTAAGAAACACTTAATGAGGTTTTTTCTGCCTTTCCTCAAAAAATACTTATTCATACACATTTCTACACACGTATGCACATATTGATTCATCGTTAGCCTTTATAGTATTCTGTTCCATTTTGCAGAGAAGCCAAAAAATAAACCTTGAGTTAAGGGAAATATATATTTGACTCCAGTTCTGCGTTCTATATAGGAAAGAGGAAGGGAAGACAAATTCCTTCATGTTGCTTTAACGGGTTCACTTTTCATTGTGGGGAACTTAATGCTTAAATACAGGACGAAGCAGCTATCCTTAGAATCACCGATGTGAATGGAACCAAGGGGTAGCAAAGTTATTTGATTAAATTATGGTATTTCCTATTGCTGAGGGTTGCTGGAAGAGGCATTTTCCTCCTCAAGTGCCAAAATCTTGAATCTTGAGCCCTTTGACTGGAGGATTAAAGGTAAAGGTAAAGGTTCCCTCGCACATACGTGCTAGTCGTTTCCGACTCTAGGGGGCGGTGCTCATCT
>JANHFQ010001348.1:170463-187375 GCA_032468035.1 Aparallactus werneri
CCCCATTTTGCTATTATGGGAATGCTTAAAATAAATTTAAAATTAGTCTCACCATCAAATTTTTTATATTTCTGAAAGCCAGCAACAGGCTCTTGTAAAGGAACAGGGTTGGGTGCTGAATTTTGAACATCATTGTCTTCATCACTTGCCAGTTCCAATTTCAATTTTGAATTCATCCAGTCACTAAGCAACTCTTGAGCTGCATTGATGAAAGCAATAAAAATATTACTAGATTCAGAATTACCAACCAAAGCAAATGTTTAAAATATGAAAAGGAGTTCTACACCCCAAACCTAAACCCTGCTTAGAGGCAAATCAAACTGGCTTCTGCAGTATTAGTCCCAAGGAGATTTATCCAAGATTTTTATTCTGATTTGTTAAAAAATTCTTGGTATTATTTATAGTTGAACTTATATTTGAAAGCTCATAAGCGTTGGAGGAATTGGGAAAGTATAAATCTCATTAGTTAGAATGATGCATAGACATTTAAAAACATCTATACAATATGGTCTCCATTTAAAGCTATCCTCAATTACATATAATCATCACTTTGAATAACTGAGCCATGCTTTGTCTAATTTTTCTATAAAGTTAAATTGATATTACCTTCCACCATCATACATAAATCAGGTATTTTCATAATCTCTTGGCATAATGAGATGTTCCAACTCCATCTCCCACAAAATTACAAAACTGTAATAGGGAGATGGGAGAAGAGATCCCTGCTTTTCTAGGGATGGGTAATCTATTGCTCATTTTTCTACAATACAGTAAAAAAAACGTAATTATTCTGGATCACCTGGAGTCCACAACAAAACGTTTAGGAAATACCTTCTACATATGCTTCATCATGATCTAGCAGCTGCTCTGTTGTTTCCAAGTCCATCACTGGACCATTAAGTCCATGAGAATAGGGTGCCTTTTTTAATGAAAAGGCTTCAGAAACAGCAAATTCGGAGGCTTGTTCCACCCGCTGAATTAAAAAAAAAATATAGAAAAGTTATTAAGATCCACTTATTTTGTCCAACATAAGAGAAGGTATTTTGATTGGCAATAAGGTTGGAAGCACATGGTATTCAGTGGTGGGATTCAAATTTTTTCCATACCGGTTCTGTGGGCGTGGCTTGGTGGGGTTGGCTATGTGTTCAGCCAATCAGAGGTGGTATTTTCCAGTTCTCAAAATTATCGCTACCGGTTCTACAGAACCTGTTGGAACTGGCTCAATGCCACCTCTGGTTCTGACGCCTCAGGGTGTGTGTTCTGTAAAGATACAGCCTGCAGCGCAGTGGAGTGCCATGGTAACAGCTTCACAGTACTCCACAATGGGGCATTTGTAACAGAGTCTGCCTGCACCAGTTCTGCAGGTTGAGACGACATTTCTTAACTCTTCTGGGGGCACAGGGAAAACATTTTTAACTAATTTAATTGTCGCCAAAGTCAGGGCTCAGGGAGAAGTTGCTCTTGCCATTGCCTCTTCAGGAATTGCAGAGACGTTATTGCAGAGATGTTAATGGAAGGAGGGAGGACAGCCCATTCCACATTTACATTGCCACTTGACATTGCCATTCCTGTCTAATACAGGATTGGGAAAAATAAATACCTGGGCAATGCTAGTATTATCAGCTAGTATTGAATAAAATACAGAATAAAGCATTTGAACAATAAATAAAAATTTAAAATTTAAAATTCAATTGAAATCAAACTAAGCAGGATGGAGAGGAAGGGAGAAAAATATGCACAGAGAAAAGGTAGTGTGTTTTTTATTCCATTATATGATGGAATATGCCACAATATGCCACAATATGCCACACCCCAATATGCCACACCCCAATTAGAGCCCAAGCTAGTTTTAGAAGGCCAGAAGAATGGGAACAGATCTGACTTGGGGGAGGGGGGCAAGATGTTCCAGAATGCAAGAGCCAACAGCATAATAGGCTCTTCTGCTGGACTTAGCCTGCCAAAATTCCTTTGCTGACAGAGTCATGCCCCTTCTGCTGGCATAAGTGGGTGGGCTAATACCATCAGTTATTCATATAGCCAGTTTCTCAGATAGCCTGGACCCATGCCATGGAAAAGGTGATGACCAATATCTTGAATTGGATCTGGAAGCAAACTGGCAGCCAGTGCAGCTTGTAGAGGAGCAATGTAACATGGGTCATTATAGGGGCCCAGGAACTGACTATGCAGCTGCGTCTGCATCAGCTGAAGCTTCCAGATACTCTTCAAGGGTAGCCTCATATAGAGCACATTCCAGTAGTCCAAGGGTGAGATGTC
The DNA here is from genome assembly GCA_032468035.1 of Aparallactus werneri. Classification (NCBI taxonomy): domain Eukaryota; kingdom Metazoa; phylum Chordata; class Lepidosauria; order Squamata; family Lamprophiidae; genus Aparallactus; species Aparallactus werneri. The sequence continues at coordinate 172,738 of JANHFQ010001348.1, forward strand.
CAGGTTTGACAGACTGAAAGTAGTCCAGGAAAGGGAACAACTGGTACAAAACACAAAGTTGTACAAAGGCTCTCTTAGTCACAACTGTAATTATTGAAACTGTAATTAATAGACACAAAAAATGTAATTAATTAATTTATTAATCTTACACCGACTGTAATTAATAATGCATAGAAAATTCCAGACAATTTATTTTCTTGTCATTTCTTTATACATGGATTATTAATTTTATCATTTCAACTCGTTTTAATACATTGTTTCTAATTATTCCAGGTAATTCCTTGCCTGCTTCTCTATGGTGTATGTTGTATTTGAATAAGCTGCAAAACAATTTCTGCCTGTACTTTAAAAGATTCAGAATGGGCTTCCGGTGGCAAGGCAGGCATCGAGGACGATCTTCTTGGTCGTCAGCACTGGCGATTCTGTTAAAACCACGAAACAGTGCTAATCGGCTGTTCCAAACTTTGGAAACTTTCCCTTCAGGCGAAGAAGGGAAAGTGAGTGACTGGGTGAAGTTAGAGCTCCCCTAGAAGCCCAAATTAAATAATTTGGGCTTCGAAGGGTGAGAGCTCCCACGGAACCTGAGTCATCTCCGGATCGAGGGCCTCTTCTGTTTAAAACAGAAAAAGATGCTACAACCATCTCTGCAACAATAAAGAACATTGGATGAATTGAAAGCAGGCAGAACGAACCAGGAGAAATTGAAACAGCATTATACTTAACTCTGGGATAATAAGTTTCTTTTTAAAGATTACATCAAGGGAAAGGAATATAGCGTCTGACTAATCATCAGTAGAAAGTTGGAAAGTGAAAGTGAACTTTCAAAGGACAGTAAGACTGGTTTAATATCTTTTAAAATATTTGGAGTGGAAGGAAAAATTGGGGAAGAAATTGGAGAAAATTTAAAAGTACAATAGAAGATTTAATTGAAAGAAGATTAAATTGGAAACAATAATACTGATCTTTTTCTTCTAAAAGAAGGGAAGTGATTTCCATATAAGGAGTTAGATTCCTGTTTTAGAGAGACATCTACTGGTGGGAAGACTAAAAGTGAAAGTTATTAATTTCAATATGACCTCGAAAGCATCTAAAGCTGGCACTTGCAAGAGTGTGGGAGCCTCTCCTGTGCAACAATCAACATTACAAGCATTAATGCCACCCCTCCCACCATCACAATCACAATTAACATTAAAGGATTTACAAGAGGCTTTAAAATCTTACAATAAAGGACTAGAAGATAGAATTGACAAAATGGAAAATAGGGTGGTGGATGAAATGGCTGAAATTAGGCAAACGATGGAAAATAAAAATAGGGACATGAGAGAAGATATTATAATGGCATTTCAGGGGCTGGCAAGCTACATTGAGAAACTGGATGAAAGAGTTTGTTTTTGTTTGTTTTTGGTAGTAAAGTAAAATTTTATTATTTGAAGATTTGAAATACATTTTCAGCAATAAGCAATAAACAATTAAAATACATCTTATATTGAATCTTTTATAATCAAATCTGATTCCCCTCCCCCCTCCTGACTTCCCAGGATTGGTAACTTGATATAAGCACTATCATTAAAATAATATCCTCTATCGATATCATATTTATAATTATCCACATAAACCCACTCCACCTTTACTCTCTTTATATATCAATACCTATGTGTGCTACTTTCTATTATTATTATTCAATTAACATGTTAAATTATTCTTGCAATGTAAGTCTACATAATCATAATTGCATTATTTAAACATTCCATCATTTAAACATACATGTATATAAATTATGATTGTTCAACTAATATATTAAGTTGTTATTACAATTAAATCTAAATAGTAAATAAATCATAATTATATTATTTAGACATTCTATCAATTAAGCATACTTATATATAAAATAACCCCTGGCATGCCCCTCTCACTGGCATACCCAACCTGTAGCACGTTACTCTCACTAACATGCCCAGCCCTTAACATGTCTCCCTGACACTCATCTTTTCTTCTTACCCATTTCCCCGAATTTCCTCTTATTCCCTTTTGTAGAGCCCTTTTTCTCATTCTCTGTCATTTGAGTTTGATCTTCAACCTTTTCTTTAGTGTCTTGTACCTCTTCCACCCTTAGACCACCCATCTGCACCTGTTGTTTTAAATCTTCTCTCCCATCTCCTACCATCAATACAGAATGAAAGAAGTTTCTAGCTTTGCATACAGTATTAAGACAATGTTTAGCTCCTCTATAATTTAAGGTTATTCCCATTGGAATATTCCATCTGAACCAAAACTTCCTCTTTTTTAATTCATCTGTCAAAAAATTAAATTCTCTACGTTTCCAGCGTATTCTAGAAGGGATTTCCTTCATAATCCTAATCTCTTGACCTTCTATCTTAAACTTATTCTTTTAAAAAGCTTGCATAATCTCATTACGTGTTGTTTTATTGATAAAATATACCATGATATCTCTAGGTAACTTTCTCTGACTTTCAAACTGTGAATTAACTCTATATATTTTTTTTAATTTCCAAATTCATATCTGCAGTATCCCAGTCCAAAACGTCTGCAAACGCCTTAGAGAATGTCAATTTTAAATTTTCTTGAGATTTTTCTTGCCAAGCTCGAATTCTTAGAGCAAACTCCATCTGTTCATACTGTAGTGCAGCCATATGATCTTCCAAAGTCTCAATTTTTTCATCTTTATTTTGAATCTGTATTTGCATATTATTAATCCTTTGATCTAATTGCTGCTTTTGATGTTGTAGCAAATTCAAACTCTCAGCATGATGTGTTAGATCTTTTGAGAGCCCTGTCATAGTATCCAAAATTTCCAAATTTTCCTTCTGCAATTTTACTTTAATTCTATCCATCTGCTGATATTTTTCCCCACATCCATCTAATTTCAAATGTTCTTCCATCTCTTGTATTTTCTTCGTTAGAATTCCCAATTCTAAGTCCATTTTATTTTGTAGTACATCCACTTTTTTGTCAACATAATCCATCATATAGTTCATTATAATGTGAAAATCCAAAAGAGTAACCATATCTATCCCCAATGAATCCTTAGACATCTGCAGGTTCTTAAAAACATCCATGATAATTTTCTCCACCAGGTGTCAGCTTAACAAAAAAAAGGATTCAGCAGTTCACACCCCTAATGACTCAGGAAGATTTTTACTTCCTAAGTTACACAGGGGGAGGAGAAAAAGAGAAAGGAGAGGAAGGGAAAAAACAAAACCTAACCACCAGTCTAGAAATTCACTTTCACCAAATCAAAAACAACAACCAAATCCAGTCTTTACTTTTTTCTTCTCTTATTCTTCCTTCCACTCTCTTCTTTTGACAGAGCCTTATTAAAATTATTCTTTTCTTTAAAGTTTTAAAGCATTAAATTTTTTTTTAAATGTCTGGGCTTAAAAGAAATATCAAAAAAAAAATTCCAAAGTTTCCAGAGTAAAGGTTAGTACCTTTAATAGATTGTTCTCATGTTTCCAATCCGCCTGTTATATTCAATCATAAATCATCCTGCTCAACAGGGGTAGTCAATTCGTCCTGCTCTGCTTTCAAAGCAGAGGAATCTGCCGAGCTGGAGCTTTTGCGGGCATCGCGGGAGCCTTCCAAATTAAAACCCCCAGTTTTAAATTAACTGGGGGTCCTAGAAGACTCTACCATAGCCCAGCGCGCTCTTCACCCCTCTCTATGCCTGGGAGGGGCAGTTTAAAGCCAGAGGACAGCTGTTTTCCGCTGTCCTCGGCTTTTTACAGCAGGGTGATTTTGCGGCTCGCAAAAAGCTGCCGCCGATGAGCACCAGAGCTACCGGAAGTCGTAAACACACTTTTAAAGGGGTCTGTTTCTATTAATGTAGCCCAGCGTTTTTGAACCTTGGATGGAGAATTCTGGGAAAAGAAGCTAACACATCTTAAAGTTGCCAAGGTCAAAAGTAGCATGTATCAATAAATATAGTTCCAATCAAACTTATGAAGCCCATATTCTGACCAGGATTTACTAGCCTGGATTCACCACTAACTACCCATGCCATTACATCCATTACTTCATGTGGAGCTAAGAACAATATTCTGATTAAGCAATGACATGGGCGTAAGTGAACATCTTCAGTGCAATCTATTCCAGGTAAAACCACAACTAGGAAACCAACTGAAGCTGTGTAAAAACCCTCCCAGTCACAATCTTTATTTGTTCTTTCAATATGAGCCATGAAGCCAGGAGGACACTACATTGTCAATTTATTACTCCTGGCTTGGGGGAGCTCTATCAGCAGTCAAAAATGATACAGGTAGTCCTCCTTTATTGACCACAACTGGGATCAGCAACATAGTTATTAAGTGAAGAGATAGCAAATTGTGAGTTTGCTTGTGATCCTAGTTCAGCTTTTCTTTACTTTACAAGCCTACAAAGGTTGCAAATGTAAGGTCTGATCTTTCTTTATCTCCTTTATAACTACAAGCAATTGCTAAATGAGGCAGTTGCTCAACAAAAACGACCTGTACTGTTTTGGATTCAATTGGCCTTTGAATCAACAGCTACTCCATCTTTTGGGTTGAATCTAAGCCTCTATTCCCCAGACCCTCATTATGACTTTCACCATATCTCTCATCAGACATGCGGTGCAGAAACATAACTGAATATCACCTGCATATTGATAACATCTAGAATTGTTGGATGATTTCTTCCAATGGTTTCATGTAGATGTGGAATAGGATGGGGAAGGGAATCCTGAAGTACTCTGTAATGAAGTATCCACGAGTTTAACTTTTTTCACCACCCCACCTCCACAAACACTATCTGAATATGCCCATTCAGGTAGGAAAGATGGTTATAATATCAATATTTATTTCTTCAATATAAATTGAAGAAATAAATAAATACCATGTCTTCAACACTCTATACTCACTGGTGGTCCAGACAGATTCTATGATCAACATTACATTAACTTCTTGGTACCAGACAGTGGTACAGCTGCAAAAACTGGTATTGGTTGTTGCATCTGAATTGCAGGTAAAATTGGAACTGCGATTCCAGGAAGATCAGGAGGTGGTGCTGCAGGCTGAGCTTGGAGAGGCTGAGCAGGAATTGGAACTTGTTGAAGTCTGGCTAGAGCTGGAACTTGTTGATAAAGTCTGGCTGCAATTTGTGCAGGAGCCATAGGTGGTGCTGCAGACTGAGCAGGGACCGGATGTTGCTGAACAAGCAATTGCTGGAACATTGCCATTAACTGATTAAATTGCTGCTGGAGCAATTTAATTCCCTGGTTGTTGTGCCAGAAGAGCTGCTAATTGGCCAGGATGACCACCAGGGGGTGCTGCAGCCATTGGAGGAGGCAAAACAGCTTGAGGAACTGGTGGAACTAGGACCTGGGTTTCAGCAGGAGCTGGCTGAGCTTGCTGGAATGCAGGCTGTGCCGATGGGGGCACAAAGGGTGCATGGGCAGCTGATGTTTTGGCTGCAGCCATGGCTTCAGCCTTGGCCAATGCAGCTTGGCATTGGGCCTGGAGCAAATCCAATTCAGCTGCTTGAGCACAGGCATCAGCTTCAGCAAGAATCTGGGCATATAGGCATGCATCAGCAGTGGCCACGACTTCCTTAGCAGCTTGGACATGTGCACTAACTTCTGTAGTGGCCTAGGGATCAGCATTGGGCTGGGCATGAGTGCTTGCATCAACTTGCTGCTATGCTTTGGGCCTGGCTCCAATTGGCAGATAATCTGGCCTCATCTGATAAATGAGTGGCACTAGGACCTGGTGGGAAGCCACACTGGCTGGTTGATCCACTGGGTAGCCATGATTGATGAGGCAGCTGAAGTGACCAGAGGTGATCTGATCGCTATTATGGGGTTAGCGGTGGTCGAAGAGGTCACCAGCAGGGGAGTTTAGGGGTCTGAAAATCACATACTGACCATGGCAGGGTGGAGATGTCTCCCAGGGTTGTTCTGTCTGCAGATAAGGTCCCCATGGGTTCAGTAGCAGCTGTTACTGAAGCATAGGTGATTGAAGTCTCCAAGGCTATTAATTGCAAAGTGACCTCAGTCAGGCTCGCATTGGAAGCACTGGGGGTAATTACCTGCGTGGAAACAGGGGTTTCCAGTATGTGCCAGCCTGAGATTCAGAAGATTGCAACATAATTGTCTTCTGTGGAGACTCTGGCAAAGAAGGAAAATGAAAAGAAGCTTGCCGCTTTCTTTTCTTCTTAGCCATAAATCTTCTAGCTAACTAGACTAGATGCATTTATTGCAGGTAATAAATCATTTGAACCATCCTCTGCTACCATGCTATCACACCATGACTTATAGATGTCTGGACCATTACAATTCATTCTAGCAAATAAAACACAGGGGCAGTACTAATAATAAAAATACATTTACTGTAGAAAAATAAAATAAACAATATCTAACTATATACTGAATCAGAGTAGAGAAAAACACTTCTGCTCAGGTTAAAAATCCAAGACAAAAGAGAGAGGGGAACGGGAGGAACTTTCCAGCGGAAACAGTAACACCTACCTGTAGGAATGTAGATAAGCATAAACATTAAACATGTGTAAGATTATTGCCAAGACGACAGAGTGCCTGTAAGAGGCCTGTAAGAGACACATAATATGAGTGCTTTATAATAAAGGAACCTCGCTAACAAAATTGTGACAGTATTGAAACCCATGAAAGATCTAGAAGGAAAGCGAAGGTCATAAACTTTCATCTCGAATCCCATTACAGATCATCCAAGAGAATAAACAATGAATCTAGATTGCCATTGGTCTCAATAATCCGATCCTCCAGAGCCCTCTGAAACCGCAGCCCACCCACAGTAACCTTCCTCATGAAGAGAATATCAGAAATAGGATGGTAAGTGTCCGATTTTTTGTCTTATGGAGCAGATAGACCATGCCTCTTAAATGATATTTGCCACCTCTCTCTACCTAAGGGTGTTTTGATCACAACTGGGACCAAACTTCCAGTCCTTTCTCTGGCCACTTTTATTAGCTGGGTAGGGTCCACATTTGGTAGATGTACGATCATTGAGGATTCTGTCTACTTTCTTGGGATCCACGGGCTTAAAAACCTCCCACATAACAACTGAAGATGTCATCACTGTCTTCTCAATATTTTCTGTCCATCCAGCTTCCAACTCAGAGTGAATGAGAATGATTTTATCCACTGAATGGCACAACCTTTTTAGAGATTCACATCCAGGTTTTCTTCAAACAAGAAGAAATATTTTTGTGAAACAGGAGTCTACCAAGATTTATCCAGACTTTTATGTAAGAAAGGTGTGCCCCTGATAACCAAAGAATATCTCTTAGGTTTTTCTGTGATCATATATATTGAATTTGCATGGTGTATTTATACTGTGACATAGAAACCTGTTGTTTCTTAAATAAAGGAAATGTTTGCATCTAAATGTATTCAGTGGGTTGTTGTTTTTTGCAAATTAACTAGCTTACTAAATAACCTTTAACATCTAAACAAGAATAATTTACTCATTAACGTAATGATATGTTTCTTTCAAATCCATCATTTTTATTTCTTTGTTTTCTCTAAATAAAACCTTCTTTGAAGAACATTCTTGAATTAGTCTCATGAGTTTTGCAGCTCTCAACTTAGTCAGTGCGGCTTGATCTTCCTTTAACTGCTTGGTTCTTTACAGCAGCTAACCAGCAATTTTTGTTGGGAATAGATATTGGTTAAGTTTCTGTGACAAGGAAGGAAAAAGCGCTGACTTTGAATCTTTCTGAGTATTCCTCTTAGTGCAAAACCAGGAAGCTTTTTTCTGACTGCCCTATTTCTATAGAGATACTTAAAGGTCAATTCACAAACAAGAAGAATAAGAAGTGTGTATGTCTCACTAGTTAAGCTCCTGACCTATGGCAGGAACTTTCTGAAGGTTAATCAGAGAGTGTGGTTATCATATAAGCAAGATTATATTATATTCAACAAGGAACGAGAGGAAATTCAGAGTACAAAAGAATACAATTTCCTAAAAGAAGGGATTTGAGGACTACTTCTCTTCAAATCTTGCAACAAGCATCATAACAAACTTATGCATAAAATACGTATGAAGTCAATTTTCTCACACCATTGTTGGAGAATGGAGAATATATACTGCACAGCAAGTTCATTTTCTCACAGCAACCTATTTATTGCCTGCATCAAAAACAAGATAATATCCATGTCCACGTTCCCATTCTACATACTGAAGCAAACTTGGACTGACAGTTTAATTTTTTTCTGTCTTGGAAAATGACAAGATCACTGACTGTAGCAAAAAGCATCCAACCTTTACAGGAGGTCCAGAACAAGCTGTGCAGTATATATTCTCCATTCTCCAACAATGGTCTCTACAAAACATTGGCTAGGGAGCTGTTGTTGCCTCTTCATCATCATCCAAAGTACTTGTTTTATTCTGCTCAAAGATAAAAGATTGTCCTCTTATTTCCAAGTACAGAATAATGTTTAGTTAATACCTATAGAAGCTATCAGATTGTCCTCAAAAATACTGATGTCCTTTAGTTAACACGTTCGGGTAATAAAAACTGTAGGAAGGGTATCTGAAAAGCTAGTCTACAGAATCCATAGTCAAACAGGCAATGTATATGACTTACATATGCAGTATACAGATTTGATACTTCATTGAAGAGTCAACCTTTGAGCATCTGCAATGCTAATCTGCTATTTTTTCATAGGAAGATCCATGCTTTGCATAAAGAAGGTCCTAAAGTTCAGCTTTTAGCATCTCCAGTAAAACTAATCTCAAGGAGCAGGGCTGGGAAACGTCACTAAATGAGAAATTAAAAATTCCTGGTCAATACAGATCAATGGCTTGATTTGATACACAACAAATTCAATTATTTGTATATAAAATATTGTGTAGTGGCTAAGACAGTAGACTGGAACTGTGGAGACCCAAGGTCAAGTCCACCCCATGCCCAATTTACCACACTCACAGCCATTTCTTGTGTTTTTAAGTTATCAATTATATCACAGATTTAGGGAAGAAACAAGACTATATTTTATCATCTATCCTCCTTTTTGCATCTGATGGAAACTGATAATTCAATTATTGCTAATATCCTATTATTTAGCATATTTATATAGCCACCCCATCTCACAAACACATGACTAGGTGGCATAAAACAGAACCACTAAAAACTCCATGACAATCTAAAACCAGTCCAAAGAAAATAAACATAAGTATGTCTAATATACTTTATAACTCTAACTATGCAGAATATTCCTCAGAAACCTAGCCATATGAAAAGATTTAGTTAGATATGTAAACAAATACACCCTATGCATATTTATTCAGAAATAAGTCCTATGGGTAGCAGTGGATCATACACCTAGAAAGTAATTTTCTTAGGACTGAAGTTTCAGTGAAATAAAGTTTGTGTATACATGACACACTGGACTCAGTTTTGCAACTTATATTAGATAACATGATAACCTACAATATGGCTAGTATCAAGTAACTGACATTAACCTCTGTGCTTGTTTTTAAGTTTTGGACAGCTGCAGTTTTGGACCTGCGGTAAAAACAGCTGAGGGAAAAGAAAAGTTAACAGATGTAGTATCCTCATCTTTTTGAAGGTGCTCCTTTATCCCTTTTTTCCCTTGGTAGACTGAAAGAATATCACCGTGATTTGGGTAATGGAGCTTACAAGCAAAAATTGCAATTAAGAAGCTCTTTCTTAAGATATTTATTGAAATTTTGTTCAGAATTAGATATCACCACTGGCCATACTATGGGTTATTGTGTTGAGTGAACTGCATCATAATCTGAAACTACCCAGGCTTTTCAAGATCTAAATGAATACTAAAAGCTATTGTTTGAACAAATGGGTATAGCTTCCATCGCCTAGTGAGCTACTGCATTCTGCACTAGCCATGTCTGCTTCTAAGAGATGCTGAAGGCATGACAGTTTAATCAATGGCTTTCAAGGCATAAACATGAAATGGGTGATATGTTTTTCGCCCTCTGGAACAGACCAGCCATTCTTCTACAGGGAGAATTTTCTAGCTTTTTTTAGAGATATAAAAAATATAGCATGACAGAATCCAGTTAAGTGTTGGGACACAAAGTGCTTCTGGTTAATTAATTGCATAGCCTTTTTAAAAAGATGGATGCTATAAGAACATTAAGCCTGATTGTTAGAAAAGCACAAAAATTCTTTTGCCACTGTAGACCAGCTGTTCTCACCCCAGCTAGAATGATGGGAGTTGTAGTATACTACACTGTAAGGACTAGTTTGGGAATGTCCCAGAGCCAGTAAAAGCTAAAAATATATCTTATCCCATGTTACCCGCAGCTGATAAACAAAAGTGCTAATGGCCAAATTGTAATACTGCTTTTTTTTTTCACAAAAAGCAATAACATTGAATTTATTTGCAACTGCAAAAAATAAAGAGCTGGCTATTGCAGATTACATTGTAAGATTCCTGAGAATTTGGGAGAGGTAGCGAATCATGGTTTACCTCTTTTCTGTTTCACAATAATATACAATACTAGCATTTTTATTTTTAACATGGGAGTTCAGCTCTTTTCTTGCCTGGAAATATAATAGTGCTATGTCCAATAACTGGTATACAGTATATTAACTTCCAATGCACATAGGTTTATGTCTAAAGCTATATCTTTCCAACATATAACAGAACCCTTATGGATTTTCAAGAGATTTGGATGTCAGTTAAATCATCAGTAGAGAACACCATTAACTAGTGAAATAGTCATGTTAATAAAAAGGAACATGCCAATTAAAATTGTAGTGTTTTCTCTCTTTTTGCTCTGCTGTATGTGAGCTCTTTTCTAAGTTTCAACAACTTTTTGTATGTGACTTGAAAAACAAGCTAGGCTGTTTAGTGATATGCTTTGTAGGCAGTTAATCCTTATTCCAAAATATTAAAGCTACAATTGCTTCCTGATTATGTTGATTGCAACTATGCTGCTGACAGGTCAAAGCAAGGATTGGACCAGCAAGCAGAATGCAGGGTGCAAAAAGAGAAGCAGTTTACTAGAGGCAGCTGCAAAGTGCAAGATTCCAGAAGCAGACCTTGTGCAGATTGTAATAAATTATATATAGCTAGGCCTTAAAAAGTTAGATGCAAAGGGCTACCTCAGTTTCCTGTTGAGGAATTTAATGAAGCAACAGCCAGAATGAAATGTGAAGCAACTAGGTGAAATGGAGGAAGGAATATACCACTGTTATATACTGTCCTTTATAATGTACATTGTTTGCAGAATATATTGTGAGAAACTTTGGGTCAGAAGAAATAAAATTAGAATGAATATGACTAGGAAAAAGATCAACAATTTCAGATACACTGATGAAATCACTTCGATAACTGGAAATAAGGATGACTTAAGCAATCACTCACCGAGGATGAAAAAAATTATTCTACCACTGACTGGTAGTAAAACAAAAAATCTTAAGGTTATGTCACAGATAATGCTAACCAAATGCAAGTAGCTGGAGAAGAAGCCAAAGTAGTAACAGATTCTTTTAAAAAATCTTCCTATGATCAAAAATTCAAAGGGATAGTAACTACAGCCATAAATTAAAGAGACATCTATTGCTTGAGACCATGACCTGGTAAAAATATTACCAGATCACACCAGCAACAGAGATATGTACGGTGAAAACCCTGTTGTAAAATAGGGCTTTGAAAGCTGGATTGTCACATATGCTATACCAAGAAAACTCAGCACCTTTGAATTGTGGTGCTGGAGAAAATCATTGAGAAAGCCTTAGATCTAAGATAAGCAGGTTTTTAAGTCCTTTAAGTCTTAAGCAGAATAAAACTAGGTTAATCCTAATCCTACATATAAACTAAATCTTAGATATTTTGGATACCTAATTGGAACTGGAAAGGCAAGATCATTGGAAAAGATCCTGATGCTTGGAAAAATCAAAAGCAACCGATAAGGAGGCAGATGCACAAAACAGCTAGATACTATCATAATGATACAAACATAAACTTAGACAAATTCCAAGAAGCAGTTATTGATAGATGCATAGTCAAATGCAACCGAAGGACTGAACAAAAAAAATAATAACATAGAAAAAGATGGGAAATTGATCCTGTTGATATGTATAATGCAGGTGATCAGGAAGAAACAAAAGGCAAGCTTTCTTTTTCTTTTCTACCCCAGGAGGGCCTAATTTAGTTAGATAGACAAAGGTCATCAGATTCAATATTTCTAGCACAATTCTCTCTTACTAGAAAGTGTTAATTTATGGAGAAACTGAAGTGAGTTTCTTTCAAAGAGTTCTAGACAGAGTGAATGTGTACCCTACTCCATATTTGCAGGGTGTCAAGAGGATTGGCATACTGTAATCCATCCAGAGGATTACAGTACTGTATTTGAATAAGACAAAGTATATCCCTCTATTTAAAAGTATCATAATTAAATCATAATTATTTTAATGTGATTTTATTGCTATGAATTAGGATATGCAATTTGCCCCTTTTTCTTTGCGATACCCCTTTGGTATTGGATCCTACTTGGATCCAATACCAAAGGGGTGGTCAGCAGAATGACCATTTTCCCCATGATCCTAAGACCACCCCAAAAACAGATGTTTGTAAGTTAAGATTTCCTAGGGCAGTGATGGCAAACCTTTTTCTCCTCGGGTGCCGAAAGGGCATGTGCCCCTGCACATGCCCCCGTGTGCCCACATCCATTAGGCACCATGTGAACCCCCCCACATGCACACATGGCCCCCTGTGCATGTGCACATGACCTCCCGCACTCCCCTGCGCATGCATGCACAACAAACCAGTAGCTAAATTTAACAAACGGGTCGACCATTTGTTAATTTTAGCTACCGGGCGAACCGGTAGCTAAATTTAACAGTTTAAAGCCCAGCTGATTGGTGCAGAGGAAGAGCATATATGTGCAGTGGAGCTGAGCTGGGCAACGGCTCGCGTGCCAGCCGACATGGCTCCATGTGCCACTTTGGACATGCGTGCCATAGGTTCACCATCATGGCCCTAGCATTCTCTTTGTTCAGCAACTATAATAAGAGTGTTACAAAACTAGACAGAAATATATAACTACATCAAAACAGTTTTAGCTCAAAGGAATGGTAGTTCAAATGATCAACCAACAGTTCAAAAATTTAAAAGAAGAAAAAAGAGAAAAAAATCAGGAATAAATTCTCATAGGATTTTATTTATATCCAGCATTAATTCAAGTAAGTACAAGATAACTTTAAACCCAAGCCCATTAACTTTACAGTAATTAATGTCCCAGGTTTACTGTGCATATAGATTCAGGACATCAAAAGAACTTGTCTTAAAATAAGATTTTAATCCTAAATTAAAAGATTTGTAACAGGCAAACCTGAAAGTGCTGGTATGCTGGAAGAGTTCAGTCCAAGTAGAGGAGGAAGTAGACATAGTTGAGAACATAGATAAAGGGGACAATTATCACAACTACATATTATGTGACAGTCGTGACTGTTCCTGGACCAAGAGGTCCTGCTCATAATCACTCATACATCGGTCATTTCCTGTGTTGATTACTACAAAGCACTCTATGTGGGGTTGTCCTTGAAGAATATTTGGAAGCTTCATTTGGTACAAAATGCAGCTGCAGACACAAGCAGTTAAATTCCTCAATTGGCACACATCACACCTCTATTCTTCAGGCTGCAGTAGTTGCCAGTGAGTTCAAGGTGCTGGTGATGACCTATAAAGCCCTTTGTGGCATTGAATCAATTATTTGATGGACTTTCTTTTCCTCCAATCACATCAAGTCTAGCAGGACAGACCCACTCTGGGTCCCATTGGTTGGGGACTATTATGTGATGGGACCCAGGAAAACATCCTTTTCTGTTGTGGCTCTCACACTTTGGAACATCCTTCTCCCAGAGACCACACTGTCCCCAACCCTGCTGGCATTCCATAAGATCCTGAGAACATGGTTTTGCCATAGGGCATAGGGAGAGCCAATGCAATGGCTGTATTTATTATTATTAATGGGTGTTAGAATACCTTGGCTAGGGATTTTTTTGTATGGTTTTTATATTGTTTTTATTGTTAATCATATAATGTTTTGTATTGTGTTTTAATTGCTTGTGAGCCACCAGACTCATATATTTGACATGGATAGCTATATACAGTATGTTGAAACAATAAATAAATATAATCTGTCTTGAGGGCTTCCATTTACAAATGTTATCTGGGCAATTAGAATTTACAGCATAATCATTGTGAGCAGATTTATTTTATGGAAGGATAATTGATTGGCTGGTGGCTTTTAAAAAAAATTAACAGCCTTTTACTTTTCATGGAGAGAGGTTTGGAAATAAACTGGGAAGAGCGAAAACTTTTCAGGCTATTTAAGCTTAGAGCAGAGGTGTCCAACTGTAGCAAGTTTAAGACCTGTGGACTCCAAGTCCCAGAATTCTCAAGTCCACAAGTCTTAAATATTGCCAAGGTTGGACACCTTTGCCTTAAGTTTTTGAAGTTTATTTGTATTGTGTTTGTAAAATGGGAGCCTAAAAAATGCAATCCTTGCTGGTGTCTGTTTTTCATGCATTTCTTTTCATAACGCTACAACAACAGGTTTCAAGAATCTCCTACAGACAGCTCCAAATAGGGTTTTGCACTGGCTAAAAAGTGAGAGGGTTGGTTAGCTGGGAT
>JANHFQ010001351.1:11943-22943 GCA_032468035.1 Aparallactus werneri
TGGTAGAGGACAGGAAGGCCTGGAGGAACATTGTCCATGGGGTTGCGATGAGTCGAACACGACTTCGCAGCTAACAAAAAAAAAATACTCGAGTATATACGGTAGATGCTGCACACATAGTCAACCCCAAAAAGAGTGCACTTTCCGTTGTAAGTAGATAAATGGAAAAATGCATTCTGCCCTGTGACAAATTTGGTTGTTGGCCATGTCAGAAGCAACTGGGAGAGCTCAAGAGATTCATCCACATTGCATTTTATTAATATTATTTTTTTCTTGGTTATTAAAACTTTCCTTGGGTGGGCAAAGAGCATAAATATTCCTCCCTGCTCACATATTACAAGGCCTTTGGGCAAGAGACCCTTCAGCGGTATAACGGGAAGAGAAAAGCTTACATTCAAGCATGATGTCCAAACAAATTGTTTACACTCGGATATTTATTTATTTATTTATTTATTTATTTGGACTTTTGTGCCGCCTCTCTCCCGAAGGACTCGAGGCGGCGTACAAGCATAAAAAAGTTAGAAGTATATTGAATATAATAATCCAAATAAATTTAAATTTTAAAAAAGTGGGGGAAAAATTTAAAATTTAAATTTAAAAGTTAAAAAGGCCAGACGCGCTACCCTAATGTGCTTGATTAAAAAGCCACGTCTTCAGGGTCTGGTGGAAGGATCATAAATCGCGGATCGTCCGTAGCTCCGGTGGCAATGTGTTCCAGAGGGTAGGAGCTCCCACAGAGAAGACTCTCCTCCTGGGGATCTACATTGTCTGGCTGAGGGCACCCTGAGGAGGCCAACTCTGTGGGAGCGAACCGGGTGATGGGAGGTTGTTGATGGCAGAAGGTAGTCTTGCAGATACTCTGGTCATGAAGGGCTTTGAATGTCATTACAAGAACCTTGAATTGCACCCGGAAGACCACTGGAAGCCAATGCAAGCCGCATAGGAGTGGTGTGACAGGGCAGTACCAAGGTACCCCGATGAGTACCCGCGCGGCCGCATTCTGCACCAGCTGAAGTCTCCGGGTGCTCCTCAAAGGCAGCCCCATGTAGAGAGCATTGCAGTAGTCCAACCTGGAGGTGATGAGGGCATGAGTGACTGTGAGTAGGGCATTTAGGTCCAAAAAGGACCACAACTGGCGTACCAGGTGAACCTGGACGAAAGCCCTCCTGGCCACGGCAGGGTTATATCTATCATCGAGCAATTTCAACCAAACCTGATACACAGATGACTTACTCTCTGGAAAGAAATACTGTTGGGGTAAGACACCCCTAATACCCCTTTGGGTGTGTGTTCTGTGACGATACAGCCTACAGCGCAGTGGAATTGCCATGGTAATGGCTTCACAGTACTCCACAAGGGGGCATTTGTAACAGGGCCTGCCTGTACCACTAAGAGACCAACACGATGTATGCTACATAGAGACAACATTTGTTGATGCTTTTGGGGGCTTAGGGAAAACATTTTTAACTAATTGTCACCGAAATCAGGGCTCAGGGAGAAGTTGCTCTTGCCATCACCTCTTCAGGAATTGCGCAGTTGTTAATGGAAGGAGAAAGGACAGCCCATTCCACACTTACGTTGCCACCTCATATCGCCACTCTTGTCTAATACAGGATTGGGATAAATAAATACCCAGGCAATGCTGGGTTATCGGCTAGTAAGTTATAAAAGAAGGCAGATCCTGCTTGAATTTTAGCAAAAATTTCCTACTGAAGTTCCATAGTGGAGCCAAGGACCCAGAGAAATTATGGATTTCAATGGTGGTGTTCAAATGGAAACCAAACAGCTGTTTGTCGGAAATGCTTGCATTTGGATTCCAGCGCTAAGTAGGGGCTGGGCATTGGCTTAAATGACCTCTGAAATTCTGAATCCAATCCAAAAACAATATACATTTGTTTAAGAAATAATAACAATCTGTCTCATATAACAAGGTGCATTATTTTCCATTGTAAAGCATTCCAGTATCCCCAGAAGATTCATTCAAAGCTTGCTAACTTTCCTGAGAATGAAGATTGAATAAAGGATTATTTGGCAAAGAATTAAACATGATAAACTGTGGGCTTGGGTGGGGAATTAAATTTAATGCATTAGATAATTTTCTTGAGAAGAATCTCTTAAAAACCAAATTTCTAATTTCTTTAAAGTCCTCACAATTGTTCTTAAATGTGGCGGAAAAAAATACAGCAGGATATAATGTCAAATCTATTTATGATTTATAATAATGCATTAGGCAATTCTGTTTTTTAAGAAAGAAAGATGTGTAGAATGCCCCACAGTGGTTGAACATAAATACTGTTTACAAAGGAAATTATTTTTACCATTAACAAAGAAAGTACAACAATGAGAACAAAAAACAATCATGTTTTTAAATGAAATCTTACAATGAACCAATCTTTGCACAAGGTATCTGGTTGCTATTCTTCTTTGTTTCATATTGTAGTAAATAGGATGCATAGAAAGAGCTACTTAGTTTCTCATTGATACAAGATTCAAGACTTATTGACCATAGACATTGACTGAAGGGTGGATCTGCAGATTACCTCAAAGGGATAGTTATCCATCTAATATGTTGCTCTCCTTCTTCTAAAGTAAATCATGATACCACTTTCAGTCATAGTTATCCCCAAATAAGTTCAGTCTCATCTTCCACATACAGGTATCTGTTTGTGTCCATGGAGGACTGTTTTTGTAGGGTAACCGGCTGGATGGTCACCTGTTAGAGATGCACTCATGGATCCCGAAGCTGTGATGGGCTGTGAGAATAACCTTGGGGGACAGGAGGAAGAGCCACAGCCTAGACAGCAATCTGATAGGAGAAATCTCAGTCCAAAGGAGGGATGGGCATGAAGAAAACATCTCAGAAGGGACTCTCCCTAGTTCTCTAGAAAGTAAAGGCAGGGGAGGGAGAAGTACTTTCAGATTCGCAAGTTTTACAATAGACTTACAATAAAGGTAGTGCTATTACAAAACCAAGCATTTTGATTTCCTGTCTGTATTACTTCAAAGGGTAATAGAAGAGGTGGACTAGATCAGGGATCCCCAACCCCTGGTCTATGGACCAGCACCGGTCGGCGGCATGCCAGAAAATGGGCCACGCAAACAAGCAAAGCCCCATCCACAGCATGCAGGCAACACACGAAACAATGCCCCCTCCAATCTGTGGAAAACCTCTCTCCACAGAACTGGTCCCTGATGCTCAAAAGGTTGGGGGCCACTGGTCTAAGGCTTGGTCAACCTTATGATTTCAGCTATCACAAAATGATGTAGCACTGGAGTTTGTGTCTGAGAACTATTATCTATGTGACTACAGAGAGTATCAAAAGCACTAAGCACTAACTTACATCCCTGCCATACATGTCCATCAAAGCACAGAGCCAACCATCCATTTGCTAGAACTACCTGTTTAATAAACGGCTTATATTTTGTGCAGAGTGTTACGCACACATCCACCCAT
This sequence comes from Aparallactus werneri, assembly GCA_032468035.1. NCBI lineage: Eukaryota > Metazoa > Chordata > Lepidosauria > Squamata > Lamprophiidae > Aparallactus > Aparallactus werneri. The sequence goes on from JANHFQ010001351.1 coordinate 15,398, forward strand.
TTCCCTTCCCTCTGGCATCTGAGGTCCAGGCATGCAGCTGAAATGGTGGTGCCAAATCATGGCAATCAGTTCATGTGCGAATGGGAAGGAGAAAGACATTCTTATTTGTCTTCAGACTTTCAGTTGCTCCCCTTTTGTCCCGTTAATCTTTCTGACCAAAATGATTTGGTAGAATAATAACAGAGCAGTTCTACTTGGCGATCTGTCTGTCTGCTCTAGCTCAGATGTTAACTGATCTGTGTATATACAGATATCTTTCTGGGTGTATTAAGCTCAGCAAAAACGAATCCACTGCTTCTCCTAGGAAGTCCATCTTACCATAAAATGTAATGCCTCCCTCCCTCCTCCTTCTAACTCTTCTTCTTGTGTTAGTTTGTTTTCCTGAGGGGGGGAAATAATTGAGGTTATTCTTCCACCTTTCAAGAAATACTGTGGAATACAAAATGAGAGGATTTGTACAGCAGACGATGACTGCACACTTTTCAGCCAGTGGAGTTGACTCTGAAAGTGACAGTGAAAATCAGTGGGTGCTCCTCAGGCTTAGCCCTTTGGCTTGAGATCCAAAATCTGATTAAAAATCCACAGGCTTCCTCTTCTTCTGAGCGAGCTGAATTAAGCTGTAGGTAGAGATGCTGGTCCCGAACAAACCCAAGAATAGGGCCGCCTGATGTATCAGTGTATCCATGGGGTTGATGGCTAACTTCCCAGCCGCCTGGGTCTGCAAGAAGGCAAAGCAAATTCCCCGTTGAAGTGTTCAGTTAGGAGAAGATGAAGCTAACAGATTACAACCTGAAATACCCAAAGAGCCTTCACGGGAAGACAATCCTGCCTCCTAGCCTTGGTGTTCTCTGAGATTTGGTTGTTTTCTTCTAGACATTTCACTACCACTGATGATGTTACCTACTTTGGGTAATAAAAACGTCTACAAAAAATCCCGACCAAGCTCAGAGAGCACAAAGTACCCCCCATTTCCATCCTGAGCTACAAATATTCTCCTTTATTGGAGTCTCCTAACCATCTGCATGGGAATTCCTACCACAAGGCCTTCCAATATCCACTTCCTCCCTTTGGTTTTCCATTTCTCTTTTCTAATTAAGATGCCGTTTTTCATGGCTACTGGGCATGCTCAGTCCTACCTCAGTTCCCAATTCCGAGGCTTCGCTTCACCGGGTTTTCCCAAACCCCATCTTCCCAAATTGCTACCTTTTAGTTTTCAGAGGTCCTGGTTTATTTACTACATAATCCTTTGCTTTGGGATCTGATTATTTCTACATACAGTATACCCCGTCCAATCTGTCTTCAGTGGTTGGAGCAGTATGGCTGACTTGTGTCTTGGGTCTAATTTAAAAGGTGGCCTTAGAGCACTGAACAAGAGTGCCCTATCACAGATTAGGGTCAGCATCCTTTTTTTTAAAGAAAAAAGAAAAAGAAAGTCCCAATCCCGTATGTTGAAGTCATATGAATGTTATGGAATATGGGCTTTATTCTGATTTTCCAAATGAGAAGCTAGAATGAATTGCCAGTGTCACCAAGAGTTATTGCTGTATTTACTTATTAGATTTTTATCCCCCTTTTATTATTTTATACATAACTCAAGGCAACAAACACACCTAATACTCCTTCCTTCTCCTATTTTTCCCTGCAACAATAACAACCCTGTGAGGTGGGTGGACTGAGACAGAATGATTGGCCCAAAGACCACCAGCCAACTTTCATGGGACTAGAACTCCCAATCTCCTGGTCTCTAGGCCAGCACCTTCACCACTGGACCAAACTAGAAGATGCCCTCATTGCTGATGGGCATTGGGAAAGGCTTCTTATAAAGAGCTTTTACTCCATTTCATTCTAATTGCTGTGAGTAAGCATAAGGGAGGAAAGTTGATGGCTGTGGCCTTGGTGAATCTCACTGAAGCTTTCGTGTATTATGAACAGAAATTCATACAGACATGCAGAGCAGAGGCTACAATGTGATAATTCCAGTTAATAAGAGGTGGAGGTGTGCAAGGTGACCAGAAAGTCATTCTATATTGAATTGCCATAGAAACCAGCGCTCTGCCATTTTGAGCATACGATCCCCTCTCCCACTGGCACCTCTGGGATTTCCTGATTAAGAAGATGGTAGTGCTCTAAATGCCATGAAATGTGATGAATCACAGTAAAAGCTGTTTCATTCATTCCAATTGTCCCTGCGCCTATTATATTCTTCTGTATTGTTATAGAACCCTATCCGTGGAAAAGGTAGAAAAATCAAAAGGTCTACAAGTCTGTGATTTTTGCATAGATATTTTAAATATTCAAACCATACTCCATTAAGACAGGAATATTTTACAAATTGGCTGTGTTAATGTTTTAGGAACCTCATCATAATTAGCATTATTTACATTTCTTTCACATTCTAATGCTGCAGTGTTGTGTTCCTGGATGTCTATGAATAGATAATTATATACCTTCTTGTACTCTGAAGTAATTCCTGTTAAATATAGTGGGGGTTTATTTGGGGATAAGTAGGTATTGGATTCAGCCTAAATAAATGTTTGTAATTTATTTAGGTTGACTCAGCCTTTCATCTTTCCAAGGTGGGTAAAATGAGGACCCATATTGTTGGGGCAACATGCTGACTCTGTAAACCACTTACAACGGGCTGTAAAGCACTGTAAAGGGGTTTATAAGCCTAAGTGCTATTGCTATTGTAATTAAAAACCTAGAAGAAAGATAGTTTTATTTTTAAATCAATTCTGAAAAAACACAGTAACAAAATACACACTTTTTGCTCTGGGCAATGTAGAATGATGCCAGATATCCAGATTGATAACCAAGGCATCCCCTATAAATTTAATTAGACTCCCATTGATGGCTGGAAAATCGGCTATACCAAATTTAATATGCTTTTGCTATATGACCCAAAACTGTAGCCCTGCAGAAGTGTAAGTAAAAGTGAAAGATGGTAGGGAGAGAAGTGAAAAATATCTTACCTGCAATAATCTTATATAACCCGGTGTGATTTTCCGCAGGTAGATAACCATTTTTATCCACGTTTTTCAGAGACTTTCAATTTCCAATTTCCCTTAAAGAAAAAGATGAACTGGTAGACAGCCACGACTTAATGAAAACAAAAACTTGCCATAGAGGCTTATATGATTAGCTAGCTGAACTCACTTTGCCGAGACTGTTCTATAAAAATACAGTCCTGGGCCAATGTGAAATTTGTTCAGATTGGAGCATGTTGTTCCCATTAAGATTTTTACATGCCACTGTCCTACAGATACAGTATATAAAGCTCAAGCCTATTATATAAGCTGCCACATGTGATTTATCGGCAAAGCTTAAGTGTTGGCAGAAGTCCCTAACTCTTCAGCCGAGAGCAAGTTATGTCTCCAATATCTGAAAACTCTTTTGGTATGTTCGAGTCTTATTAAGAAAGCAAATCAAAAGCGGCTTGCTTTACCACAAAGCAATCTAAATGTTGGCTACTCTGGACACAGAAAAAAAACATACGGACTCGTCTGAAAAAATACAGACCATTCTGAAGTTGAAGAATGGGACAGGGAAATCAGATTATTGGAAGGCTGGGATCACATTTTATTTCCGTAAAATAACATCACAATCTGTTTTATTGGTTTCATGTGAGGACATTTTAAGAGAAGGAGCTAAGATGACACGCATGGCTCAGTCTAGAAAGTTAAATGTTTTCATTTTTTTGTTGGCTACACATATAGAAGATGTTAGTTCTCCTGAAGTGTTAATGTCCTCTTGTAGGCTGAGTGCTCCCTTGCGTTATCATTTCACCAGCTCTTTTTCTGAAAAGAGAAGAGTAATAGCAATAGCACTTAGACATATACTGATCCATAGTGTTTTACAGCACACTCTGAGCGATTTACAATGTCAGCGCATTACTGACTCCCTCTTCCTTGAAAACAATAATAAAGTCGGGATTAAATAAATAAATTGAGAAGTTCCCCGAGGATGGGCTCCAGCACAAGTCCTAAAGCTTGGAAGAATAAACCTTTGGTCCTAGTGACTGACTCAAATTGGACCTTCAAATATTCTTGTACCTCATGGACAACTCGGGGAAATATAGGATTCTAGTAGGAACAGAGCCAAGAGCATTGTTCTTTTGATGCTTCAGTAGCATTTTTTGGTAGACATAAGCCTAAAATTATGCTTGGCTTCCAGAACAGGAGAATAAAGCTCATCAGAACTGAAATACAAGAGCCAGCCTCACCATGGATCAACAGGGGAAGTCATGTTTGCATGTTCAGAGAGGCTTGAGAACAAACACTTTACAAAAAGTAACAGGATTTATTTTAGATGGACCAATGATCTGGATTCCTTCCTATACTGAACTCCTGCATTGCAATAAAATCCCTTCATTTGGGCTACACGGTAATTTGTGGCTGTACAGGAAAATCAGTGGTGACTTCCAATTACCCATTCTTGTTCAGCAAGTTGAGGTTTGAATAACTGCAATCTCTGCAATTCAGACATCAATGTATTAGATTTCTCTTCTTATGTATGTATGTATGTATGTATGTATGTGTACAAAGTGGTATTTGCCCTTATTTTCTTCACAATAACATTCTGTGAGATAAAGTGGATTGTGAATGGCTGGCCCAAGGCTAATCCAGTTAAATTGTTTTTCCTCCAGCATCTTAACCACTTCACCAAACTAGCCCTCCCTCATAAACATATACCAGTATGTTAAATTAAGCCATGCTGGTTGATTTCATTTTCCTAAAAAAATATGTCAAGCCAAATTTTGAATATTGACCTTTGAAACCATCACAACAATGACCTGTGTATGGAAGATATTTTTGTTGGGACCTTACAGAAATAAAATAGAATATGCATTTAATTCTAAGTGATGAGACGATGTTCATTTTTTAATTCATTCATTCTGTCTTTAAACCTGCCCTTCAAAAAAACAATGACACTGTCATACTTGAATGCTAACTGTGCAAACTACAAATTGCTTCTACATAAGGAAATGATGCACAAAAATACCTGGATGGCATTGCCTATTTTGACACATGACAGGGATAGGCAGCATATTTATTTGTTTATACATCCATACGTAGAAAGATTTATATGCCACCGCCACCCTTTCTTTTACAAGGACTCTGGGTGGCATATATGAAATGCACATTTATTTTTAAAGCAAGCGCCCAGATTTTAATGGGAACAATTCCAAGATACTATTTCATCATCCGTGGGGAGACTACATTATTCCCCTTCAAGCTAGATGACAGCAAGGCTTTTGTTTTCTAATTCCAAAGGTAATATAATAGTCAAGTTCTCTGAATTAACTATTAATTTAGCAGTACTGTGCCAGTGGCAGGCAGAACACAAAGCTGTGATGCATGGCTGTTTATCATCAGAGGGTAGAAGTGGCACAATACAGAGCCAGCATAATTCAGCACCATCCGGTAAAAACAGGAGGACTTAGAAATATTTAGAGATTATGCCCTTGTTACAGAAGTCTTTTTTTTTCCTTTTCAAAAGATGGCGGAAAGAACATTTTGTTCTCTTAGCTTCAGGGCGACAACTTAACTTTCTTTGCTTTTTTTTCTGAGACAACTTTCCTGATACATTTTTAAAGATTTATAGCACAAAAAGGTAGCCTAGGTGATTCATTTTCCTTAAATGTTCAGTGATATAATGGCTACCTGGCTGAAGTCCAAATACGATCCCAGGTAGGGACACCAACTTAATGTAGATCATTTGTTAAGTGCCTTCTGGAACCTGAGTTTAAAGACATCATGTGAATAACAATCAAAATTACCGGCGACTGTGGTGGGACGGCTAAAAATTAATAAGTTGATAGATTTTCTTTTGGCTGCCTTACCTGAGCTATTCTGAAGACCATGATGAAACAGGCATGGGGCCTATTATGATAGTTTTGGGTCTATATTTTAGAGTGTCTTGCCAACTTCAGGACATCATCCAGAAAAGATAGAACATTTTAAAAAATAATATTGATTTGGAAGAAACATGTTTTTAAATTTATGTGACCAAAATTAATTGGACTGAAAGGCACTTAACTTTGGCTGGATAAATGCCCAGAGTGAGGACCCTGAAGTATGAATTATGTTGTGGAGGTAGACCCACATCTTTTCCTGGTGCTAAGAGAAACAGCCAAATACATCAATAATTGGAGATTAGATATTTGAATGCTCAGCCACCAGCATCTGTTTGTATTGAAAAATATGTCATCCCATCCAAAGGATTTCTTAAAATTAACCTTACCAAGAATGTGTGGACATCTATGTGTACATTGAGTGTGGGAAGCTTGTACCTTCAAGTTAATGTAGCCCATACAATAAAGTAGAATGAGATCATCTAATTGTGTTTCCTGTCTGGTTACCCAGGAGAGCTAACACTACAATTCTGCAATTTCTTGTCTCTCATCTAGAGAGGCTCCAAACTGCTTAGCTTTTCAGTATCAGCCAAGGTCAGTTGCCCCCCAGATAGGATTGAATACGGTAACAAGCAATGCAGACAATTAGAAATAAAAAGAATACTTGTATTTTTTAAAAAAAATGAGGCTACAGTATATCCTGCCTAAAGCCAATTGATGATAATTGGGGGGGGGGGGGAGTCAAGTGAGGATGATCTTGTCTGTCTTTTCCTGTTTTGATCTTTTCCATGATCTCTTTCATAAAACAATTACTAGTAATGGCTGGTGGTGGGAGAGGGGAGGGTGATGGGGGCGAGGAAATAATATCCATTTTGTTTCTGTTCAGTTTTGTAGCCTTATCCATGAGCACATTTCATGATATTCATCTTGGAGATGACAGGCCACACATCCTTGCCTATTCTCAGTTGATAATCATTCTTTTTTTAAAGGAATGATTGTTCTACGTGCTCACACAAGCTCCTTTTGTGTGTGTGTCACCATGTAAGTGATAGTTTTGCAAAATGCAGTTGGTGCTTAATAAGTACATGAAAAGGAATCTGGGGCAAAGTCCATTGATTGTAAAGTGTGAGCATCTTGCAGCTGCAGGAGAAATAGGAGTTGCTAGAAGGCTCTAATTGCAGCTGGGTTTATTTTAGTCAGTTTTCTGACAAAAGCATATGTTTAGCATAGATTGTAGGATAGATAGCATTGTAGTTGGTTTTTGTACAAATGTTCCTTTCTCATCTACCAGGTTCTTTGGGGAAGCAGAGTTTACAGGTGACCCTTCTTGTCATCATCCCTTGGTACTTGGTCTACTCTTGTGTCAATTTCAGAATTTATAAAATATTCTGCATTTTATATAGAATGTAGAATATTTTATTACAGAATCAACTCTCATTTGTCAGGATTTATCATTCTTATGGATGAAACGTGCATTTTCCCTGAACAGCATCCCAATGTGAAATTTATAGAACTACACCTTATACTATATCGAGGATGAAAACCGTGGCTATCCAAAATATTATTCTAAATGCATTTAGAAAAAAATTAATAGCACTGTATTTATATACCGCCAATCAGGGCATTTTTCAGCCCTCTCTAAGCAGTTTACAGAATCAGCATATATTGCCCCCAGCATTTTGGGTTCTCATT
>JANHFQ010001353.1:174942-185697 GCA_032468035.1 Aparallactus werneri
TGGTTTTGGTATCATCTTTGTAGACTTGCCCTTGCTGCCTCCCTTTTAACCGTTCCCCCAACACCATCACATGGGCCATTACCATGAGCAGTACCATAAAAATGCCATTCTGCTTCAATTCCAAAATCATTTTTGTGGTTGCAAAGGTTCACAAAGTTCTTTTTATTTTTATACTATATACGAGCAGCTGAGCCATCAGAAAAATAAATTATATTCTTCACTTCATTGTCAAATTTCAACCTTAAAAACGGAATATGTTTTTTCTGAAATAAGTGGACTGCCACAGTATTGTGTTCAAGGCACTCTGAGATGACAACAAAGCTACAGCGTTCAACTTTGTCTTCTTTCTTAAAATAAACCACAAAGGGGCCAACAGTAGCTTGAGCCCTGTTCCAATGATAAGATTGTGCTTCATCTTGTAATACAAAACTATAGTTTTCTGAAAAGTCACAAACTACTGCCACCCCAGAATTGGACAAATTTTCCTTGGTATGGCTCATAAAAGCACTCTGTTGCTTTGCAATGAAACCATGAAGAACTTTTAGACTGGAACAGAAAAGATCAGCAAATTCATCAAGTTTTTGTAAAGTTTCCAAGTTGTGCCGGTCAACCGATATCCATTTACGAAAAGTTACTGTTTCAATTAAGTTTTTTCCCAATCCATCTTCCAAGATTTTCCTTATTTAATCAACACCAGGACACAAATCACAATTTTTAAAGTAACAATCAATGGATGCTGGATTACAAATTTCGTGATCCCAAAATGAAACTTTGTGAGGTCAAAGAGGATAGTGTTAACAAATTTGTACATTTTTTTCAAAATTTTAAAATTGCCATTTTTTGAAAAATTTAAATTTAATTTAAAGAAAATTTGTTTAATTCTAAATTTTGTCATATTACATACCAAATTAAAGCCCAACAAAAGAGTTTTAAAATGACACATTGATCAGGTCTGTATCTCATCTGGTTCCTGAGAAAATGGCAGTTTAATATGTCTGGACACAGCAATTTTTAAAATGAAAATTAAAATAATTAGTACTTAAAATAATTTTTGAAGAAAAGACAGATCCCCCATTTCTATTCATAACTATGTAAAGGCACTAGATACACCAAGTTTCATCAAAATCTGAGAGGTCAAGGCAGATTTTCATACAAAACTCTGTTGATGTGACATGGAATGACCCTCCCCTTATTTCTTGTTTTCAGCTTATGTCTCTCTGCTCAAAGCCTCCCGCCCCCTCCTAAAAACAGAAATGCTCTAACTCTCTGTCCCATTTTCCTGTTTATCTTATTTTTCTACTCAAAGCCCCTCAAAAGCAGCCTTCCTGTTAAACTTTTGCCCTATGTGCAGTTTCTGCTTGGCACCTTGCTCGATTGTGGTTTGACATTTAGTTAAAATGTTAAAAGCTTTTCCTACTACATTTTTCCTAAAAACTGAAACATTTTTATGATTATAGACATCTTTATGCTAAGCAGTTTTTTAGAAGCAATAGACTCCATTTAGACTCCATTTTGTTTTATTCATTTATATCAGGTCTAAAACTATTTTTTTGGTTTGGCACAGTTTAATTCTGTGCTTGGTGATGTTTAATCCTGTATTTATTGATGGGATAATTTTCCCTATTCAGCTTTGTTTGGAAGGAAAAGGTTAATCTCTGTTCCTGAAAAGAAACTGGGCTGAGAAATCTGACTAGTTCCTGTGTCTATTTGTTCTGGTAATGAGCAAGAGTTGGCTGCTGATAGTTATCATTGCATTTTAACTAGTTTAATTCTCAAGGTGTTCTGGCACCCTGCCTGATTTGTAACTACAGCTTGCAGGTCTTTTTAATCTAATGATTGGTATTTAGGGCAGCTTTTTGCAAGCGAAGAAGCTTTTTGTATTTTTGTATAGTTAATCCTTGATTTACAATAGTTCATTTAGTGACCATTCAAAGTTACAATGGCACTGAAAAAAGTGACTTATGACCATTTTCCACACTTATGACCATTGCAGCATCCCCACGGTCACGAGAGGCCAGGCAAGGAGAAGCATCCCTTGACATGAGTGATGTTGAGTTGGCCACGCCCACCCAGTCACATGACCACCTAGCCACACCCACTAAGCCACGCCCACATAACTGGTTGTTAAAAAATTTGAAACCCACCCCTGGTGAGCTCCCATTATTTGTCCCAGCTCCTGTCCAACTAGCAGTTTGAAAGCATGAAAATGGAAGTATAAAAATAGTTACCACTTTGGTGGGAAGTTCACAGCATTCCATGCACCTTGGCCACATCTTTGGCCACAACTGCTTTCAGGCAATTGGCATCCTATGGTTTCAAAGCTTTGGTGTCTGGTGGTTTCAGCCATGTACAATTGTTTACTAGGAGTGGGATTGAAACTGACATAAATTATGAATAATGTAGCAAAATAATGTAGCAAAAATGCAAGAAAATTCCAGGTTCATACTACCATATGTGGTGGAAATGTCCCAAAGCTAAAAAGTACGGGATGGAAATTCGGCAATGGCTAGAAATGATGACAAAACAATCAATTGAATTGAAACCTGAAATATTCCTATTAGGGCTACTGCCATGGAAATTAAGTAAAGAGATAATGTATTTAACATTACACATATTGACAGCAGCCACAATTGTTTACGCCCAGTTTTGGAAAACAGAGGGAATCCCAGAAGAGACTCAAAGAATCAGCAAAATGCTAGAATACGCTGAGATGGATAGACTATCATTGAAAATCAAAGGAAAAGAAGACATGGAGTATTACAAAACATGGGAGATCTTTTATAATTGGTTGAAAGACAAATACGGAGACCACAAGTAGTTAGAGAAACATTAGGATGATAAAGGGTAATGTAATCAAAGTGTGAATGTATGCAGAATAACCATCTGTATATAGAAATAAGTACGTAATGCAGATATAGAATGTATTTGGTGAACACCCAAGATCTGTACTTCTCGATGTGAGATTGTAATTTGTGTTTTATTTTAATTATTTTTATTCTTCGCTTTTTCCTTTTTCCTTTTTTCCTTTTTCTTTTTTTTCTCTTTTCTTTCTTCTCTTTTTCCCCCTTTATTTTAAACAACAAACTTTATTTTTTTTAAAAAGAAACTGACATGAATTTAAATGCACTAGGATAACAGGAATAAACTTTGCATTAGGATAAAAGTACTGGCTTACAAATTGATGGTCATCGATCCATCAAGCTTGTCCATAAACACAAAAGCTATGAACTCCGTGTTCATTCATCTCTCATTCTCCCTGGAAGAAAATGTTTTTTAACATAGCACATGTTTCAGTAACCATCTGATGTCTACACTGGCTTTTTCCATTGGGTACCTATGATTGTACAGTTTAAAGGTACCAGTTTACTTTCAACAATGGCAAAGAAAGAAAATCATCACAAAATTCTGCAAAGAAGCTTAGACTTGCTTTAAGAAATTTTAAGACGTATTTAAAACCATTTTAAAGGCAATTGCTCAGGGATCTATGCCTTTTCATTTCCCCAGACCAATCAGTGGAAAGGTGTTCATCATAGTTCATGAAATATAAATGTGTCAGAGCTATAATTTTAAAAATAATGGAGGTTCTGACTTACTTGTATAAGGTTTCCAATTATGTTATTATTTTTATCAATGCATAATGCATTATAACTGAATTATTGATCAGTGGGTGGTTTTTTGAGGTGGATTATTGAACTTTATGCAAATTATGTTCTTTTTTGTTTTACTATTAAACAAATGTGCTCATTCAACAAGCTCAAAATTAACTTTAATGGTATGTGCTAGAAATTTAGAGCCATATGTGTACCAATCAACCCATCTGCAGACCATGCTGTATGCCAGTAATTTTAGACACATTGGAAGAGGGACACATTAAATATCTGAATTTAATTAATAAACTCCCCCCCTCCTCTCTTCATTTAGGGAGGTTGCTGCTAAAGCAGCTGTTGATTTGGCATTAAATATAAATGAGCGGTGTTGATTTAAACAGAGACTTACAATCTAGTATTAAGAATTATTGCTTAAAATGTGTTTTTATCCCTTATTTACCTACATGAATCTGGGGGGACAAATATTCACAAAAGGGAGAACTATCCATTTCTGATGGCTAGATTGGCAGATCAAGAGATTATAATCACTGAATTAAATCTCTTGGGGAAAAAACTGTAACACTCAATCAAATATACCGTAATAGTAATGTTTTCCTATCATCCAAATAAAATCTGGAAAGAGAAATGTGTAGTGGAATTGTCAGAGGATAGATCTTAGAACCGTAACTAATAACAGTCTTTCCTCAAACTGGTTCTTTTTAATTGTCAATGTTTTTTTTATTTTTTCTAAGAAAAACAATATATCTTGCCTCTCTCTATTTTTGTCTTCTTTTTATTATTATTCTTTAACATATTTGGAGCCACATACTTGGAGCCACATACTTGGTTTAAAGTTCATATTCAACCACAATTTATTCTATTACAATTTGATTAGTAAACCAAACTAGTTGAGTTCTAATGTTGCATTAAGTCCCGAGTGTCAAACTCGATCGTGCCATGTGACGTATCGTGACGTATTGTGACCTTTTTTGCCTTTTGGGAGTTTGGGTGGCCATGGCATGTGTGTGAGATGCATCCAGCTCGTGGGCCGCCAGTTTGACAGGCCTGCGTTAAGTCATAAGCTTTGGTCACTAAACACAATTACTGTTCAGAAAGTATAAGATGATAAAACCACATTGTTGCTCAATCACCTGAATGTGATCTTGATTACTAAGAAGACAAAAGCCTTCCTAGGAGAGAATGAATCCTTAATCAAATTAAGTTTTCTACATCAAGCCACATTTGACCTATTCAGCATACCTAACCAGGAGCAACTTAAAATTTAAGACAGTCTTCTAAACAAAGGTAGGGGAAGAGTAGAGGAAAAAAAAAGGGGGGGGGGTGTAGTGCACAATCTATAGATAATTTCCCATTGGTTGGTAATCCAATCTAACATGTCCTTGAATGATTTTCCATATTGAAAGGAGAAGTTTCCATTACATTGCTAGTAGAGTGGGGCAGCAGCACTAACGAATCTGCCAAAGCCAGTTCTCAAACATTTAGTAGTATAACAGAGCTTCCAATCCTATTATTCTATTAATTAGTCTTTCCAAAATACTTTGGAAGGGTGTGTTTCTGCAGCCCTTCCTATTTTTCTCAGACTAAATATATGGCAGCCACTGTTTTCACAATGGCTGCCATATATTTTACTCAAGACAATTCCACACTACTCTATACCTACAGATGTAGTTCAGATACCAGTCACAATTATTTGAATGGGTTTTTAATCATTTTGTTTAATAATGAATTCTTATAAGCCAAAATGCATGGAGTCCACTTGAGCTAATATTATTTCAATACAGATTTTAGCTTAAGTGTAGTTTCTTGTGGTTGTCTCTCATTACTGACTATTTAAGATCCTACAATAAGGCTTCAATTTAAGCTACTTATATTTAAGGCAACTCTGCCGCGCCTCAGCTGTTTTTTTAGCTCCAATGGAATGTGCGCATGCAGCGCACATTTGGCATCTATTCACATCATTTGAAGCCCAGCTGATTAGCACAGCAGCGCGGATCAGCTGTTTTTTTGGCCCCCAATGTAACGCGCGCCAAGGGAATCAGTTGTTACACCGGTTGAATCACACCACTGATATAATTCTCTTCCCCTAAAAAAAGCCAAATTAAAAGCAAAAAATCCCAACGAAAACAGAAAAAGGAAAAACCTGGCACCATGCCTAGACTTCCTTGATGCATCCCAGAACATTTGCTTCCAACTCCAGCTTTACCCTATCACAACGTTTGGGGGCAGGGTCAGCATTTCACAGCTTTCTAGAAGGTTAAAAGTTTGGAGGCTTCTAGATCTCAAAACAGAGTGTATTCCATAGAGCAGAAACTGACACAGCAAATATGTGCATTCAGGTCTGGTCTCTTATCTTCTCTCTTTAAGAGAGACAGTATCCTTGAAGGCTACATCTAATTAAATGCAGCTTAAAGGACTCCAAAAAGTGGAACTGCCCCCCATTTCAAATTAGAGGAAGCTTTAAAAAAAATCTAAATTAAAAATATACTATGCAGAGAAAACATTTTTATTTACTGAAAGGTTTTAATACAAAAATGGAAAAGCATGTGATCACTCTTCATGAGAGTCACTTTAATGATTATGATGAAGCAAGATTGCTCCCTTCTTAACATGAACCCCTTTTATATCAACTTATTCCCAATTTCAGGCTATTAATAAGAAGTAAGAGTCATGGAGGCACTTTTTACTGACCTTCATTTGATTGTAACCTGCAATTTGAGGGAATCTGAAATGCCAAGAGACATCCAATAATGAGGTGCTATGAAAAGTGTTGGCAGGTAATGCTGAGAATAATTTTAAACAGGGGCTGAAATGAATGGAAGTGTTATGACTTAGAAACATTGCAAAATAGTTGTTTGGAAGGCATTGGGAGGAATGAGGGAGAAAGTTAGGAACATAGTTAGAAAAGCATGGAGTAGATCAGGGCTGTCAAACCCACAGCCCATGGGCCGGATGCATCACACGGTGGCCATGCCCATGACCAGTTTAGTGAAGGGGGAAAAAGTCATGATGTATCACATGACACTGCCGTGACAACGCAAGTTTGACACCCCTGGAGTAGATGAGCAGCACAAAAAAAGGCACAGATATACAACTGCAGAAAACAGATAAAACAGCAGAAAGCAGACAAAGAAGAAAGGACATTATAGAAAGATTAGAGAAGTATGTAAGAAGAATCAGTTGAGCTGTGGGAAGATTTGGTCACCATGATATAAAAAGATGTCGAGACTCTAGAGTGCAGAGAAGAGCAACAAAGATGATTAGGAGACTGGAGGTTATATGAAGAACGGTTGCGGGAACTGGGCAAGGCTAGTTTAACGAAAAGGATGACTAGGCATGACATGATAGCAGGGCGGCCACAAAGAAGAAGGGGTCAATCTATTCTCCAAAGCACCTGAAGGCAGGACAAGAAGCAATGGACGTAAACTAATCAAGGAAAGAAGCAAGTTAGAATTGAGAAAAAAATTCCTGTCAATTAGAACAATGAATCAATGGAATGACTTGCCTCCAGAAGTTGTAGGTGCTCCAACACTGGAGGTTTTTAAGAAGAGATTGGACAACCATTTGGCATAAGGTTTCCTGCTTGAGCAGGGGGTTGGACTAGAAAACCTCTAAGGTCCCTTCCTACTCTGTTACTCTGTTATTCTGTTAAGAATGCATTATATAGAAAACAAAGAACCCCTCCCCCCCAGAAATCACAAGTCTAGTGATGAAACAGATTAGTTGAAAAGTTACAAAGATGGAAAAAAGAGAGAAGACAAGAAGTGGATCCGATAAAGAAGCAAGTAGATGGAGAAGGGGTCACGATGAGTCGAACACGACTTCGCAGCTAACAACAGATGGAGAAGACTGTGGGGAAGCAAGGAAAAATAACTTCTTATCCTATTTCACATGACCACATTTTTGTACTACTGCATTACTAGTTCTTTAAAGTCCTTTAAGGAGATTTAATTAGCATACTTTATTATGCTATTAATCATAAGGGCTGATGCTTCCAAATGCTCAGGAGTGCATATAAAATTCCTCTCTTTGAATTATCCAGTCTCTTCTCTTTGAACCAATCTCTCCGAATCTTATTCTAGCTCCTATGTGCTGCTTCATAAATTGTGCCTGGCCTTTCCCACACATATGTGCATGCACAACCATTATACAATATGAAAGGTGAGTCATCAGTTTCCCTAGACAGCACCAAAAGTACAGACTTTTAACTATTATTGAGCAATAAAGATTGAGAGCAAATATTTGTTACTCTAAAGAGCATTAAGATTTTCTTGACTGTACACATAAACATTGTGTTCGCAAGAAAATCAATCATACTCACTACACCAACCCAAAATTATGAAGGATCCTTGTTGTATGGAACCCTTTCTGAATCAACATATTTTCTTGCTAGAATACAACATTATTTCAATTTCTTCCAATAGGAATGTTAATACAGTATTTCCCTTGTCAATATACAAAGCTTACCGACAAATTATTTCATGGCTTCAACTTTAGCCTCAGTGGCACAGTCAATAGAGCAGAGCACTTAGTGTTGTACTTAGCTGCAGCTGCCTGCAATTAAGGCAAGTTCAAATGTCACCAGGCTCAAGGTTGACTCAGCCTTCCATCCTTCTGAGGTAGGTAACATGAGAACCCAAAATATTGTTGGGAGCAATATATGCTGATTCTGTAAACCGCTTAGAGAGGGCTAGAAATGCCCTGATAGGCAATATATAAATACAGCGCTATTGCTATCTAGCATGCTGTACAGAATTATAATTTATCATCTGACAATTGCAAAAATAGCATCATGTTGACAATGCATTATTAGGCTGTATCTCTATCTATTTATATTTTCTCAGCACAACAGGCACCAGGGCTCCTAAAATTCCATCTCAAATGAGAGGTGAGTTTTTGAAACTGCTATGTTTGCCTCTGACAGTATCAGTAACAAAGCTGAAGAAAAATCGTAAGCTTCCTCCCCTTAAATGCTCGTGCAATGCAGAGGGAGATGTGAAGAAGTGGTATTTTGTAGCTCAGGGATCAGCCTCATTCATTCCCATCAGATGCACCTTTGGTCCCAGCAGGTGATCAGTGCTCTGCTAGAGAGCTGTGTCTCTCTCCTTTCTAAAACCATTTTCTTGAATGAGGATTTGAATTAAATTTGTCCTTTCTCCCCCTTGGATCACTATGATTGTTTTTAGAATTAATCTAACGCACAGTAAGGGGGCAGAGAAAAGTGTGTTTAGCTGGTGTTCTTGACCAGGCCTTTATATTTTTGGTTGATTGTACCTTTGCAGAGTCAGATTGCTGAAGTGGGATAGCCATATAAATTGAAACAGCAAACAAAGCTTTAGAAAGTCATGCAACTACTAAGAATGTCTTGGAATGTTTAGGGCAAAAGGCATTTTCTCTACTTGTATAGAAGTTGAAGGAAGTTTAATTCAATTTTATATAATGTGCAACATCCAAACAATTTTCAATTTTTCAAAATTTCAAATATCAAAAGTCAGGGGGAGACTCTCATCTCTAAAGAGTGAGCTTTCTGATTATCCAAGAGTTTAAAGATATGGTAAAAGCTCACTGAAAACTCTAGTGCATAGCTAGTGGGTGGTGAACTTCCATATCAGTCATAAATTATTATGAAAGAGTTCTTTTAAACATGCACTTCTCAGTAGGTGAAATAAAAATGTTGTCCTATATATAAAAGATACAGTGAAATACAAAATAGTATAAAGGTACTGTTTCCCACAATAATGGGATGGGATAATCTGAGATGAATTTAATTAGCATAATACTTACTTATGCCTTAGCCCTGAAAATCAGCTGTTTTAGCTACCGGTTCGCCCGAACCAGTAGCTAAAACAGGTGATTTTGGGGGCTAAGGTGATGCATGGGCATCGCGCATTACATGCACATCAATTTAAAACAGCTGATTTTTGGGGATAAATTGATGCCCAGGCTTATACTCGAGTCACTAACTTTTCCCAGTTTTCGTGGATGAAATTAGGTACCTCATCTTACACTCAGGTTGGCTTATATTCCGAGTATATACCATAATTCAAAGATTAACAAACAGCTAAAGATGACATCCATCTGAATTGAAATCTTAGAGATGAATGTTGGCAGCGGCTTACTAATTACTTTGGGACAAATGGAGAAAAACACAATGTTTATAGGCTGAGTAATGGAAAAGTGTATAGAAATATCAAGCATGATACACTAATTCATATACAAACAGGGCTAAGAATAAGGCAACTTGATGGAAGCTCAAAATAAAAAAATATCTATGAATATTGATGAATTGTAAACCTTTAAAACTTGCTGGACAAGTAGTTTAAAAGAAATAAACCCACTAATCTGGATATGTTTGTTTTAGGAGCCTCATCCATATGCAGTAAGAAGATGTTTAATCAGCTAATCAAAGCTCTTAAGTAATTGAATGTTGATTATCTAATGCGCTGAGGAGAAAGCCAGCTCTTCAACCCTGGCTGAAGATGATTGCCAAATAACTAATATCCTTTTCTTGTAGTAAAAGATTAACCTCCTGAAAATATTGTTCTCACTTACTCTTGGTTCATGAATTAACCTTCACAACCCATCCATCCCCACAATATTGTTTTAAAAGTTCAGAAAGCATGACTCTGTTTGGTTAGTTGAAAAACTTTTACCCAGGAGGGTATGTCAAGAAATTTTAAATGTTTGATCCAATTGACCTGCTTCCAGGAAATAGGACTGTTTATAAGTTTGGGGTAACTGAATCTTTGAATCTTTCTCTGATATTTCTACTCTTTCAGATCTTTATTCCTGAAACAAAGCATAGAGTTTATATGAAACTGCTATAGCATAGAGGGTCATATTATTTTATGATCTATTGAAAACCTCTACTTTCCTTCAAGCTTTATAGAATGGTAGCTTGTTCTTCTCTTTACTGTGATGGTCAGGGGATAGAAAGACTGAAGCAATCAATTGTTTTGCAGTCCAAACCCTTTATTTTATTTCAAACTGGAGGCAAGAGTGCAACCATCGCCATGGGCAAGATCATTTTTCTCTCATTGTTTGGTGAATTCAAAATGGAAAAAGTTACTTCATTGGGTATTATTACAGATTGTACTGTTATAGAAACTAAATTGATGTTAAATTTAATAACTGCAGCAAGACTTTTGGT
>JANHFQ010001365.1:400074-413487 GCA_032468035.1 Aparallactus werneri
TTTATACCCCGCCCTTCTCCTGGGACTCAGGGCGGCTTACAGGGTAAAATTAAAACAACAATATATACAATTAAAATAAGATTAAACAAAAACCCTGAACATTAAAATTTATACATTAAAATTTAAAATTAAAAAAAAAAAATAGTAAATAATAATAAATAATAGGACTAAGACTTGCCCCAGTCAACTCAGTAGAGCCTGCCCAATCAGAGTCCAGGTCCAACTGAATCTGAGTGACTTTATCCAACAAAAACTGAATCTAATTCCTCCGTTCAATCTTGCAAAGGCTCACCAGCTCCCTCTGGATTCAGGTCACCCTAAACAAGGCGGCTAGGCGACAGTAAGCGTATGCAATAAGAGCGGAAAAGTCAAGATCTGCCAGGGTAATACTTGATATCTGGGCAGAATTGCAAGAAATAATTGAACATGGAACAAATCAGTAATTCAGGCTAAATTGGATTATATCCAATTAAAACCAAAAAAGACATAAACCTCATCTGATGTCTCTAATTCCTAAATTTGTCTAGGGGTTGTGATTCACCCTCTCCAACACATTCATTCACAGATGCATTTGCTGTCATTAAAATAGGATATAACACCTCTTTACACACAAATATCTGACATATGGCAATATGCAAGCAAAGAATACATTTTAATATGTTTATTTAATAGTTTTACAGAGACTGTAGTAAATAGATTGATAAGAAACAGGAATAATTAGGTACAGGAGTTAAAGTTGCATATGTAAAGTTTGGCATAGGGGTTTTAAATTGGGTTTTAAATTGGGTTTTAAATTTTAAATTTTAATTGTAAATTTTATTAATTCTTAAATACAGGGGTTGATTTAATTCATTTTTAATTATTTATTGTATATTGTTTTTATGTGCCCTGTAAGCCGCCCCGAGTCTTCGGAGAGGGGCGGGGTATAAATACAAATAATAAATGTAGGAGCTAGATGACTAATCCATCAAATGATTTTACTCCCTAGGCTGAGAAGTGGATGTAGAATCTAAAGTACAGTGAAAATGCAGATATATATTAGAGAACTAGATGATAAAGTCCCTCTGTCAAGCAGATAAAAAATAATAATCCTTCATATTATTCAAATTTCTGGTTGTTTTCAAAGATTTTTCGCTCCCAGGCTTTCATTGGCTCTAGTTCCTCTCTATTCCTGGTTCTTATTTAGATCTTTTAGCAACTTAGTACTTGAGATTGGATCTTTTAGGATAACCTACCAACTTTGATTCAGTATTTTAAGAGCAAATATTGCATCTTCTTAACTTATGACATCCTAGTATAAAGCAACAATTTATAGAAGTCTCTGCCACTCGTAGCTGTAAATCACTGTCCCATTAACATATGGTCATTTCCTAGTCTTATGTCTTCTTATTTTCAGACATAGTTTCTCTCCAATATTTGTGTTACAGGCAATACATGAAGCTCCAAAAATGTGGACAAAATAATAGCAAATTCAAACACAGTGCATTTCTTTCTCAGGTAAAGCAGCTATTGTATGCAATAAAATGAATATTTAGCTTTGAGTATGATAGATTATTAACAGAACACTGTACAGTATTAATATAAATACAATATTTCAAGTACCTACCAATCCCAAGAGTGCAGCCAATTTCAATTATAATAAGCATGGTAGCAAGAATGCTGAAATTCAAGCAAAACAAAGCAGTAAAAAGTCTGTGATAAGGCTTCTTTCATTTCATTTCATAATTCAGTTAGTAATGGTTGAGAGAGTGGACTTAGCCCTGCTGTGCAACTTGGGGCCATCTTCAGTTCTTGACTCCTGCTCAAAGAGCAGCTGGCAGCCATGGCAATGAAGGCCTTTGTACAAATTTCTGTTGTGTGCAAGCTGCACCTTTTTCTGGATCAGGATTCCCAGTTTATAATTCCTATTCCTTGGTCATACCTTTTTTTTTAAACTATTGCAGTGTGTTCTATGTGGGACTGCCATTTAGAAACTATAACTGGTCCAAAATGTAGGTGTGTAGATAATTGCGACCACATTACAGTACTCTCTAACACCAATACTTTGCAAACCTCCCCACCTTTCTCTTACCACCTAAAATGTCCTTATTGGATCAGTGCCAGGTTATTTATAGGGCTACCTATCTCCAATAATTTCTACCCATCCCACTGGATCCAACGGTGTAGATTTGCTTTTGATCCCTTCTCTCAAACACTGTCATCTGGGGTGGGGGATCCAGGAAATATCTCTCCTATGTTGTAACCCCTGACTGGAATGAAATGGAATAGAATGCAATGTTCCCCCAAGATTTTATTGTTGGTTTCTGTAAGGCCTTGAAAATCTGACTTTTTCTCCGAACATTGGACTAGCAGGAGTGTCAAGCTTACGTCATCACGGCATCATCATGTGATGTATCAGGACTTCTTTTCCCCTTCACTAAACCGGGCAGGGGCGGGGCCAGCATGTGACACTTCCAGCCCATGGGCCATGAGTTTGACACCCCTGGACTAGAGTATTATACAAACTGTTTTGTGATGGTTTACGAGAGTTATTATGGTTGGCCTCACATATATTATGTTCTTGCTGTTGTTGTTTTTTGTTTGTTTTGGTTACTGTTTGCTTATTTTAACCAGTTACTAGCCATGCAAAATCAGTTTGTGAATTGGGCAGTTATATAAATTGATTAAATAAATAAAAATAAAGAAGGTAAAACGTTCAGGCATATTTTGAACAAGCATCTAAAAGCATGTTTAAGTTTTAGTTTAAGTATAAATTCAATCTCATAGTAGTTAAGTAAATCACACAATTTTTGTCTGTGATTACATTTTTGGGATCTGTTTTTCCTCCTTTTTCTGTCTGCTTTTACATTTTGAATTGGTTTTCTCAGATAAATATGGTAGTTGCCGTTTTTAATTTATGCTGGAAAATCTTATAATTTGTGTCAGGTAGAAAAATTATCCTGTGGTTGTATTTTTTTCTCATAGCAATTGAAAGGAAAACAAGTACTCTAGACTTGTAGTGGAATATTTTTCTGTACTTTTTAGTTACAAAGAGACCAGACAATCTGATGAAATTGGAATATGATTTCTTGTCTGATAGTCTGTCCAGGACCAAGCTTCCTTGGCTTTCCATACTCTCAAAGAAAAGAAATCATGAAAGAATAGTTCCTACTGAGCTTTTCAGTAGTGAGGCTCTTTTCAATACAATGAAGTCTATCCTTGAGAAATAGCTGGGAATTTCTCCATTTTATGGAGAAATTTATATAAATCACTTGTGCATTTGTCTTTGAACGCATTTGGCAAACAATTTCAAAAGACAAATGATACCAAATACACTTTAATGCCACTAATGTATAATGAGTGGTCACTTCTAAAGACTATAATATCTACAAAAATAGCATAATGCTTAAGGTCCATATTGAGCCATGAAAGATCACTGGATGACTTTGAGTCAGTTAAGTTAATTCTCTCAGCCCACTTTATGATACAGGGATGTCATTGTAGGAGAGAATGCTGTGTATGGCAACTTTAGCTCTTGCTAGAAAGGTAGGATATTCCATAAATAACTACAAGTCTAGAAGGGCAATAAATAACATAGTGTAAGTAGAAATTCTGTGGAGATTTCAGTCATCCAGGTCATGGTTGTCACAAAGATGAGAAGCAAAACATCTTCAAAGAAAAACCAGAAAGTCTAGTTGCCTCTTGAAAAAGCACCTTTGTAGCACATGTAAGGTTTTGAGAATATTCCATCCTATAAGACTACAATTCCCATGCCATCTAAATAAGACTGATATGAGTTGACTGGGACTAATAAACTCTTAACATCTGAAGAACAGCTTACTAGGGTGCCTAACGTGACACTAAGAAAGTAAAAGGATTTAGGGAGTAAGAATACTAGCAAAGTTTATATTAAAAACATCAGGGCTGTAAGCGTCTGCAAAAAAGTATCCATAACTATAGATACTCTTTATTTATTAGGAACAGTATACAAAAGTGAGTGCATATTTAACCATCATGCTAAAGAATTTGCTTTTGGAGTAAGCAACATTATTACATATAAAAGAGTATGAAATAATGCACAAAATAAATTAAATACATGATATAAGATGAAGAAAACAAAATGTACAGTGGCTAGATTTAATTTTTACCAATACAATTCATTATACCTCTTCATACTGTTTTGTCTTTACAAACCAACCTTGCTTGCATCAAATCCATACACTCATTCAATTACTGCCTTTTACTATTTTAAGCATCTCATCAGCTACATTACATCTATCCACAATTTTCTTAGTGTTCTTCATTTCCCCATTTGTTTTTCCTTCATATGTAAATTTTGCTTTTCAATTCTCATTCATTTTCTGGACCATCTCAATTATATTGATTGGGTCACTTTCATTTATGATCCTATTTCATCTTGTTTTGCTCTACATGCTTCTCAAGTACTCCATTCTCATTGCATTCAACTTAGTTTTGTGTTTTTCCTGATAGATGTCACTTCCTTATACTAAAGAGGGCAAAAGCAGACAAATTTCTCAATCAGCATACATTCTACAATCTGTTTATGAAAGTACATGTGTCTCCAACTAACACAAAAATATTCCTTATTCATTTATAATTCATTAAACAACCTAGGGAACATCAAGCAGCTTTCCCTTATTCCCTGCACAATATCAAACTATTTACTAAATGTTTCATTTATTGTCATTCATGGTTTATTTCCATCATATACTGTTATCTCATTCAACAATCAACCTTCAATTCCTTATCAATGCAAAACATTCCATATATTTTTAAATTTTTGTTATGTGCATTCTCTACATCAACTAATAATACATATTTTTGTCATTCATTAATTTCTTAATGACCTACTAAATAATCTGAACTGGATCCTGAACTGGATAAAATGCTGCAATGCATTTCCTAAATTTTGTCCGCTGTCATCACAAAAATCCTTTTAATCATAATTCTGCTAAACATTGTCATAGCAGACTTAACAAACTAATTCCCCTATTTTTTTTAACTTATTAATACTCTTTTCTCCTTTGTATGGAAGAACAATAATGGTATTCTTCAAACTGACAGATACAGGTATTGTTTTCGCGTACATGTTAAATAAGTTGCATAACCATTCTATAAGCAAACCACATACATAGGTTTATATTACTTCAGTTATACTAGGATTTTTTTTTTGCGATGGACTCTTTTCAGAGTCTGCTGAAATCTTCAGATCCTTCTCTGGAAAAAAAATTAAATGGAAAGGAAGCCCATTAAGCTCAAATCTAATTATCAACACATTAAAAAACAACCAATATGTAATATAGTAGTATATATGCTTTATTAATCAATATAATAATTTTAATAAGATTTATTGAAGTAATGATCATTTTTGGAGTCTAGAGGCCACAAATGACAGTGTTGCCCTCATTCAATACTGGATAAAAAGCTAAATTTCATCTGAGGTTAGTGAAAATAAAGTTTTTCCCCATTTTCACAGGTACCATTAAATCTTCAGGGTCCATGAATTCCAGGTGAATAATCCTCAAGTTTTATCATTTGCACCTGCATTTCCAAACATTTATTAGTGATACCTATTGTCAGTGTTTAGATACCAATAGAAAGAGGACAATGGAATTTCTCTTCTTCATAGCTACCAGAACCAACATCTCCTGAAGCCTATTTCTGGGAAGAAGAGACACAGAAAAACAAGGAGATCTTTTATTTGTTTGTGAAACAGGTACAGGATAACAGGAATAGGTATAAGTAAAAAGAAGCCATCTTTTCCCTATTTCTCCAATTAAAACACAGTCATTTGTTTGCTTTTTTATTACATTTATATACTACCCATCTCACTATTGAAGCAACTCTGGGTGGCTTATAGAAAGATAAAAAAAAATAAAAACAGTTAATAATAAGGACTAAAAACAGATGGCAAGGGGGTGGGATTTTCTCTCTTACCCTATCAGCCCTCTCCAGTGTAAAGCCCCAAGCAAGTTGGCAAAGCCGGGTTTTAAGGACTTTCTGGAAGGCCAAGGTCCAAGAGGGTGGGGACAGATATTATCTCTGGCAGCAGAATGTTCCGGAGGGTGGAGACAGATGTTTATAGAAGAACCTTTTCTAACCACAGAAGGCAAATTCTGGAATAATGCTGTGTGTTGTGAAACATTTATAGATCTTCACAAGCATAAACCTGGAAAAAATACCATAAAATCAAATGTTTGAAGACCAGTAAATCTTAATTTAGGATGCTCATGATCTTGTATTAAACCATGTATGGACCAACTTTATCTTTTGTTGAGCCCCGACCTGGGGTTCACCATACCTGGGGGGGGGATGCAGCGGGCAAGGTGGCAGCTCAGCAGCAATGGCAGCAGGGGATGCAAGGAAGGCAATGGCAGGTGATTCCAGTGGCATCGGGGCTTCCAGGACCAGCTCCCCGCTGCCGCCTGTCAGCTGTTTGCCCCTGTGGCCACCCATGTGTTGCATCGGGGCTTCTTGGATCTGCTCCCCACAGCTGTAAGTCAGCTGTTAACCCTGCGGCTGCCCATGCATTGCCAAGTGTCCAGCCCTGCGGTCCTGGATTCGGTTGAGGAGTGTCCTGCTGAACCTGCACTGCTCAGCTGATGCAGACCAGCCCTGCCACCCAGCTGATCGATCCCGGAGTTCTTGCCAGCAATGGGTACTATTGCCGTCGGATGGAGGCGGTTGCCATGGCGGCCAGGCATGTGCCGCCCCAACGTTGCTGGCTGCCGAATGGCGGTTTACTGGTGGGCGTGGGCAACCGGATAGACAAGGGATGTGTCTCAGAAACTTGAAAAAGTGTTGGGAGGGGGATGCTCCTAGCACTGACTTTACCAAGGACAGGATTCCAACTCACTGTGTTCCGGCCTGCTTGTGGGGAATTAAAACTAAGTTTGCTGCATTTAACTCCTTTTTTTTAAAAAAAAGGAATCCTGACCCCTTTAAAAAAAAAAAAGTTTATTATTTAAAAAGAAAAAAAATACAAATTACACTCTTACATTGAAAAGTACAAACTCTAGGTGTTCGCCGAATACACTCTGTTATATCTTCTGTACACTTATGTCTATATGTGCATGTTTATCTTATGTACATTCATGCTTTAACTATATTACCCATTATCATCTTAATATCTCTGTACATGTCCAACATTTTTCAAATTTGTAGATACTTCCGGTCTCCGTATTTATCCCTCAGCCATTTATAGAAAATCTCCCATGTTTTATAATACTCAGTATTTTCTTTTCCTTTGATTTTTAAAGATAACTTATCCATCTCAGCGCATTCTAATATTTTACTAATTCTCTGGGCCACCCTCGGAGTTTCTTCCATTTTTCAAAATTGAGCGTAGACAATTCTGGCTTCTGTCAATATATGTAGTACTAAATACATTTATCTCATGTTTAATTTCCGTGGCAGTAACCCCAATAAAAATATTTCTGGTTTCAAATCAATGGATTGTTTGTCATCACTTCCAATCATGCTTGAATTTCCATCCAATATTTTTTAGCTTTAGGACATTTCCACCACATGTGATAATACGAGCCAGGAATTTTCTTACATTTCCAGCATTTTGCTGAGTTATTTTTATTCATACCTGCTAGCTGAACTGGTGAGTAATGCATCTGTAGATCATTTTGTATAGGTTCTCCTTATATGTCACTAATAGTGTTAGTTTAAGATTCCTATCCCATAGTTTTTGCCAGCTGTCTAAATCTACTGTATAGC
This sequence comes from Aparallactus werneri, assembly GCA_032468035.1. Classification (NCBI taxonomy): domain Eukaryota; kingdom Metazoa; phylum Chordata; class Lepidosauria; order Squamata; family Lamprophiidae; genus Aparallactus; species Aparallactus werneri. The sequence goes on from JANHFQ010001365.1 coordinate 407,800, forward strand.
CAAAATTCTTAGCTCATGTTATCATATTCTCTTTAACTTGTTCTTTCCCCAGCTTAATTGGAATTATCTGAAATAAGTATAACAATCTTGGCAAAACATTCATTTTAATTGTAGCAATTCTACCAAGGTGAGACAGGTGCAGGTTTTTCCAACTTTCCAAATCTTTTTTTATCTGAATTTTCAATTTGTCTTAAGTGTCACACATTTTGCTGTTATTTGTACCCCTAGATATTTAACTTTTAAACAATTTGTATTTTCATCTTTTTTGCAAATTCACTTTTTTGTCCTTCAGTAAAATTTGTAACCAATATTTTTGTTTTTTCTTTGTTTATTTTCAAACCTGCTTCTGCCCCATACTCTTTTATCGTTTTTGATTTAGGTCAAGATTCTTGAGGATCCTCCAATATGAACACCAAGTCATCAGCAAATGCCTGTAGTTTATACTCTTCGCTTTTGAACGTCATGCCTCTTATCTCTCATTCTTGCCTAATTTTCCTAATATTTCTAATGTTGATATAGATAACAGTGGGGAGAGGGGGTAACCTCGTCTCGTGCCTTTCATAATATTCAAGTTCTGGGTTATATCTCCATTCACTATCCCTTTGGCTATCTGTTCAGAGTATATCTTTTTAATTGCACTTAAAAATTTCTCTCCGAAATCCATATAACTTAGTTGCGTAAACATAAATTCCCAATTTAAATTCTCGAAAGCCTTTTGTGCATCTAAGAAAATCAATGCCATCTGTTTTCCCGGATTTAATTCGTAGTACTCTAATGTATCTAATATTATTCGCATGTTATTTTTTATTTGTCTTTTTGGCAAAAAGCTATTTTGAACAGAGTGTATAAAGTTATTCAAAAACTCTTTTAGTCTTTCTGCCAAAATAGCCACATAAATTTTATAGCGATATGGTCGACAATTCTGAATTTGCGATGGATCCGAGCCTTCTTTATGTATTAATATAATGAGTGCCTCTATTCATGTTTGGGGTATTTTGGCTTCTAACAATGCATCATTATAAACATCAAGCATTAGTGGGCTTAAAGTTTCTTGTAAGCTTTTATACGTTTCTGCTGGTATTCCATCTGGGCCTGGGGTTTTATTATATTTCTGCTTTCAAATTGCTTCTGTTAATTCCACCATTGTAATTTTATCATTTAACCTTGTTTTCACTTCTTCTGGTATTCTAGGTGGGTTTACTTCTCTAATATATTGCCTAATTTTTTTCTTCTGACACATTTCCCCTACTATATAACTTCTCATAAAAAATTTGAACTATTTCTTTTTTATCCTCTTGTTTATGATGAGACATACCATTCTCATCTTGTAATTTTTGTATCCATTTCTTTTCTTTTTCTTTTTAAAATTTAAATGCCAACCATCTCCCTGGTTTATGTGCGTTCTCGAAATAATAATGGTTTAACTGCTTTAATTTTTTCTGCCAACTCTTTATCTAAAATGTTTAATTTGTGTTTAATTAATTCCATTTGCCTTTTACTGTCTAATTTAAGGGGATTGCCCTATAGTTCTAATTCGTACTGCTTATATTTTCCTTCTAGGGCTTTCTGTTTTTCTTTCTTCTTTTTATTTATCTTTGCTGTATAGAAGATTACTAAGCCTCTAAGATACGCTTTAGCTATGACCCATACGTTTTGAAGGGACGTTTCACCATCATTATTTTCCTTTTTTTTTAAAATCCCATTTCCTTCCCCATTTTTTGTAAAGGTTCTTTGTCTTCCAATACATACTGTCTTAATGTCCACCTTGTTATTCTTTTGTGCCCTTTCCATTTTACTCTCATCGTATTTTTAATTGAAATGGAAAGCACACAGTATTGTCAATTTTAAATTAGGGTGGAATTTCAAAAACTATTTTACCATGTTTTTGCAGAAGGTATGAATCACTTCAAAAGAGCAACAATTAAGAAGTATAATTTATTAGCCATCACATAAACTAACTTGAACTTTCATGTAAATGACCTATATTGACATTTCTTAAAGGTTATGAAGTAGCAAAGTAATCAAATACATTTCTTGTAGATTACTACATTGAAAAATGACTTTTATTTACAAATATATTTGATAAACATTACTCAATTCCTTCTTGTTTGTCTTTGATGGCAACCTAAGAGAAAAATAAACACATGGTAAAATAAAAATAAATAAATAAAAATCTTGACAATTTCATTTAAGTTTAAGGTCTAATTATAAAAGTAGTAAGGAAAGTTTGCCTTGTTGCAGAAAGGAGCTGCCATTATTCCAAGTCTACCTGAACTTCAAAATTCATGAGCTAAACCTAACCAGACAAAATGTATTTATTTATATCCCACTTTTATTATTTTTACAAATAACTGAAGCCATTTACAGTGGGGCAAAAAAGTATTCAGTCAGCCACCAACTGTGCAAGTTCACCCACTTTAAAAAAATGAGAGAGGCCTGTAATTGTCATCATAGGTTCACTGCAACAATGAGAGACAAAATGAGAACGCACATCCAGAACATCACATGGTCTGAGTTTTAAAGAATTTATTTGCACATTATGGTGAAAAATAAGTATTCAGCCAATATCAAAAGTCCATCTCAATACTTTGTTATATATCCTTTGTTGGCAATGGTCAAACAGTTTCTGTAACTCTTCACAGGGTTTGCACACACTGTTGCTGGTATTTTGGCCCATTCCTCCATGCAGATCACTTCTAGAGCAGTGAGGTTCTGGGGCTGTTGCTCGGCAACACGGACTTTCAACTACCTCCAAAGGTTTTTGATGGGATTGAGATATGGAGACTGGCTAGGCCACTCCAGGACCTTCAAATGCTTCTGGATCATCCAAATGCTCTCTAGCAAACTTCAGATGGGCTCGGACATCAGGTGCAATACTTTCATTCTACAGTGGGTTTAAAGATTTGTTTAGGCACTTAGCATGCACCAAAGGGAAGGAGATGGGAGAAAAACTATTTGTATTCTATGTAGAATGCACTGATTTTATTTTTTATCTGTTACCTTCTTTCCAACTCTAGTTCATTTAAAGTGGAGAAGAAATCTTTTCTTTGTTCTTTGGTTCATGAAACAAACATTCTAACTGATAAAACATAGGGATACATAAACCTTACTATAAGAGAGATCATCTTAGCACTTCAGTCTCAGCCTGAACAGCAGGTTGATAATGGCAATCTGGCCAGCTGGCATTGTGTTGATTCTTCACAGAGAGTAGTGCTTCATTTTGAGACACTTTGTCATGTCAGAAGAAAGTGATATGAGGTGAATCACCTAACTGAAGCAGGTGGCTAGTGATGCCAACACTCCAAATAGACAGGGATGTGCCCAGCCTACTTTGCATAGATGTGCAAATAAGTGAATGGTTAAAACAAAACAAACTTGCTAGTGGTGTATTTGGGAGTGTGTGTATGGTGGGAAAACACAAGGAAATAAAACTAGATGGAAGGCAGCGGCAAAGTAGTTTTGTAGCTAGGGTTAATGTCCTAGGTTGCTAGGAAAATGATATAGTAATCAATGGAGAATAGACTCAAGTAAAGAGAATTTTTATTCTTGGATTCACAACCTAAAAATGCTAAGCAGGACCAAATAAAATAAACAAGAAATCACAAGACTCTAAAAGTAAAAAAAAAAATTGCAGCAAGACATCTAGTAAGCTCTTCCTTACTGCTGTCAAGGAAACTAATTGTGTCTATTCATATACAAGATCTTTCCAAAACACAAACATCATTCTTGAGAACTAAAAGCGATAATGTTTTTGAGCCTCTCTATTCTGAGTTTATGTTGGGATGTATATGTTAGATAATTGCTGAGCCTGGCATGATGTAATTACACAGAGGTGGGATTATGCATGATCTCCCCACCCTACCACCCACAGGAAGGGGAGGAGTCTTACTTTACCTGGGGGTCACCATGTGCTCCCATTCATTCTCATTTTATCCTCTCTCTGATCTCTTGATACCTTGAAGTGAGAAGACATGTAGCTACATGGCTGCATCCACCTCTACAAAGCAAGTGGCTAGTAATAATTTATTACTTTGTTACCAATAAAGTTTACATTTACAAAGATATGACTCATGTCTTTAATATCACTAATAAGCAATTGGAACGGTCATTTGACAGAACCATCAATAATCCTCGACAGTGTGTGAGCATGTCAAAATGTATGTAGCTTAGGATGTATGCATCCCTTATGTTTTTATAGTATATTTTATCTCAGTATAAAATATTTTTTCTCAAGAAAGGGTAGCTTAGAAATTCACTATGTTGTTCACTACACAGAATAATTTTCACTACAGGAGGGAAATGCTCAATTTCAGCAATAAAATGCTACTTCAAAATCAAAGTTCATTGGACTTCCGGTATGAGCCCCGATGATACTGCATGCGGATTTCATGAGCTCCGCAATTCAGCCACAGGTCCATCGGTCCGAGGGTCCCACGAGGGATCTAAGCAGCCCTGTAGGGGCTGCAAATCGAAGGGGAGTTTCCAGGTGATTATTACTAGCCACTTGACATCGATAGAGATGTGATTATGGATATTTTAATATTCCTCATCTCTTCCCCCACCTAACTCAGCTTGTAGTCAGATAGCCGAGCAAGCCGCTCTCTTTGACGACCTCTGCTCCTCTTTCAGGCCCGTCCTCCTCCCCGGCTGCCTGAAGCTGAAGACTTACTTACCCGAATAAACACTCCTAGACTCTCTCGGGTCACCCGTTCAACGAAAACCTCATCCGCTGCTTCCCTCAAGCTCTTCCCACCTTCGCCTCTCCCGCTCCCTATCTGGGCTGCTGGTGGAGGGCTTCTGCCTGGCTCTTTCCATGTTCGCATGTTTCTCTCCCCTCCCTAAAAGATGCGCGACACTTGGCATCTTTTTTGTCTTTCCCGCTCTGGTTTTTGTTTTTTTGTAGATTGCCCTTGTCGTTTCTTCCCCTTCCTCATCTCTTCCCCCACCTAACTCGGCTTGTAGTCAGATAGCCAAAGGGGTCACGACCCACAGGTTGAGAACTGCTGATCTAACACCATCCAGGCAATCACTCTAAGTCACAACTGGGGGGGGGGGTTAGATTATATTTTAGATGACTAGCACACAAACCAACTAAAGCCCTCCAGAACATCTTAAATAAACCAAAAGACTCAGTAGACCCAGAAGAATAAACAGGAGTCATCTACAAAATACAATGTAAGGATTGTAACATCCACTCAGTAGAACATATGGACAGAAGACTAGCAGAACTCATCCATGAACACCAACTAGCAATCAGAAGACATGAGAAAACCTCCTTAACTGAACAACACATGGACAGACTTCAACATAGTTTCAACTGGGAAACTGAGCATCCTAGATCATCCAAATTAAAAAAACACAAGATAATTCCTGGAAGCCTGGCATTCAGACAAATCAGTCATCAACAGGCACATAGAGATAAACCTGCATACCATTCAAAAGAGACAATCAAAAAGCTGAAAGATCTCAATATCACCTTACCAGCAATCAAAACCAGATAAGCAGCAATTAACACCAAATTTAATACTAGACCAACAATCAAACAGTAAACAATACCCCAATCAAGGACCCACTAACTGACAAACAAACAAACCAGAGAGATGCCCTAGAGGTAGAGCTGCCACCTCACAATCAGGAGGCTGTGAGTTCAATCCTAGGTAGAGGCAATTATCCTGCTTGGGCAGGGGG
>JANHFQ010001366.1:53685-68655 GCA_032468035.1 Aparallactus werneri
AAGGTAAAATAAATACATGGATAAGTATATAAATAAAATAAATGAAATAATAACCCTGAATTAAAATTGATTAAAAATATATGATTAAAGATATATGGATATAAGAGTAGATCACCCAACATTTCAACATATTAGCAAGGATTTAAATCCCCATTGTTCAAAAAGCAACCTTTTAACGCTTGATAAAAAAGTTAGTGTGATCCATGTTATTGTTTGGAAAGACTGTGAACTCTGTTCAATACTTATTCAAATTGCTTGACAGAGAATTCTTCTGTGTCTTTATCTTGAGCCTCAGATATTTTTAAAAGAAGTCTCTGAAAGCCAAAAGCTTCATTATTCCTGATATATTTAACCAGCAAGACTTCATTTTATTCAGTTTTAATTCAGGTAGAAGTGTTTCTGAAGACATCTTGCTGTTGAACTGTTCATTCATCCTGAGATCACCAGGAGCATGGAGACTGTTGTGATTGTAGCCATTGGGGTATTGGCAACCATCTTCCTGGCTTCTTTTGTGGCTCTAGTTGTGGTATGTAGACAGCGTTACTGCCGACCCAAGGACTTTTTGAATCATTATGATACCAGGTGAGATTTTTTCAACTGTGGATTCTAATAATTCATTCACTCACGTGGAATGTTTTGGGACAGCAATTTCCAGAATTTGAAACCAGGATCACCAAAATTAAGGAGTCCAGGCACTGCAGACACGGCACATCTGAAGGATTCTAAAATGGGAATATTTAATCTATGACTTTTGTTAATAATAAATGACCATCAATTAAGGGTTGTATGAGTAAATTTTGATCATAAAACATGCTGAATTTATTGGTCCAAAGTAAGTTTAATTAGAGGTGTTTTGACACACATACCCAACAATGGCTTAACTGTCTTTTGTGCTTCCTCCGAGGCCTATTGTTGACCTAATTGGCACCATGGAGACACAGTCTGAACCCTCTGAATTGGAGATGGACGATGTGGTAATAACAAACCCACATATTGAAGCAATCCTGGCAAATGAGGACTGGATTGATGATGCTTCGTAAGTTGGGCAGCAATGGCTTCCAGGCTGCATAATCTGGAAGGGATTGATTTTCTTCTGGTGCATGCAGTTTGGGATAAAATGGGACCAGAGAATAAAGCCCAAAAATCTCTTCAAATTTATTTATTATTATTATTAAAATTTATATGCCACCCAACTCCTTTCGTACTCAGGGCGGCTGAGTCTCTCTTTAAATGTTTAGTACAGAAGTCTACATTGAAAAGGATTAATAGTCAAGTATTTGACAAATATAGCTGAACCAAACCCATACTTTTTCACCCATTTTAACCAATGTTGGTGGGGAGAAGGAACTACATAGGCTAGTTAGCTTTTGAAAATATCCTTGTTATCCAACAATCTTTGTTTTTAGCTAAATGATAGTTTCCTTTCATTATGACCACTATTAACTTTAAACATCCATTTTGCCTCCATATTAGAACTAGGTCCTTGTTGGCAGACTCTGTTTTTTTAATTATGTCTGCCACATAGGTTGTTTTTTGCTTCCTCTCAGAATCCACTAGTGGTTACTATCTCTGTCCTTCCATGCTAACATTTTGCATGGTCTTATCTCATCTGATACCCTTTTTCTTTGTCTGAGAATGCTGCCGATTGTAGGCCCTGTGCTTCCAATGCATCTTATCTTTGAAATATTAATTTAAATGGAATAACAAAGAGTGATTTGGAGGTAAGACTAGAACAAATCTAATTCTAACTTATTATTCATTTGTGCAAAATATTGGTATGAATTTCATTGTTTAAAAAAGTTAGGTAATGTCTTTGCACTTTAACGTGTGTGTCAAGGTTCCGACTGACAAACCCAAACGAGTCAGCACTCCAAGACTTTCAGTTTCCTCAGAGAACTGCTTTATTGAGTACATCATTTCAGTATGATGATCGTAAGACCAGCTCTGGCTATTTCCTTTCAGTACAATTACAGCTCCCTCCCTCCTTGACACAAGTCACATTTTCCAGTTAGGTGTTCTGGCAGTTGGTAACATCTTCCAGTCGCTGCCCAGTACCTGTAATGATGACTTTGGTTCCCACGAGATAGGAAGTTGTTGATGTCTGGTTTGACATTCCAAAGCTCCCTCCTCCCCTCAAAGTGTGTCAAACTGAGTGAGAAAGGAGAAAATTGGCAGTGACTGGCCCAATTCATTTCAAAGTTGACAATGTGGATTTTACATGTGTATAATAACAATAGAAATAGCATTTAGAATTATATACACTTCACAGTGCTTTACATCCCTCTCTAAGTGGTTTACAGATTCAACAAGTTGCCCCCCAACAATCTGGGTTTTCATTTTACCGACCTCGAAAAGATGAAAGGCTGAGTCAACCTTGAACTGGTAATAATCAAACTGCTGAACTGCTGGCAATCAGCAGTCAGCAAAATTAGCCAACACTACTGCATTTTAACCACTGTGCCTCTACACCATCAAGGTAATCAATGCATTCTTATAGGAGAAAAAAAATCAATGCTTCATACCAGTTTCTTTTCACTCTTGAAGATCACTGGCTACAGAATGTACATTGATATTCTGGTTAATCAGTTCTTGAGGGGAAACTTGTCAACAACTTGGATGATTGGATGACAAGAGCTAAATTATTCAAGTGAGCTGAGAACAAAATGTCCTGCTCAGAAATAGAAGATCTTGTGTCTGAATAGGAAAACTGAAGACCTGAAAACTGAAGACCAGAAAATCATGGAAGAGTCCAAACATTGTTGGTGAAGTGTTTCTCTAATTTGCTGCTGTTTTCTTTTTCCTTAGGGGCCTGGTCTCTCACTGCATTGCTATCCTAAAGGTACTTTTTTTCCCAAAAATCATAATGTGAAGATAGAAGGTGCATGGTCTATAGAAAGCACATATAAGTCAAGTACAGTTAAATAGCAAACTCCCATGTACCACTCATTTATCTTACTTTCTGAACAGATCTGCCACACTCTCACTGAAAAGCTTGTTGCCATGACAATGGGATCAGGAGCTCAAATGAAGTACCCAGCAAGCCTGAATGACATTATTGTGGTGGCCAAACGAATCAGCCCAAGGTGCGAGTTATAAAGAACTTATGGGGAGCAGGACTCTGAATTGGTTTGGGAAGAAAAAGTCCATTTTAGCCTGAACAAAAGATGAGATATAAACCAAATGAATAAATAGAAGGGAGGATGTACAGAATGTGATTGTGGGATTGTTTAAGCAATTTACTTCTTTATGAAAAGGACTGTTTCAGCTGGTCATACTTTGGAACACAGACTCAAGATTCAGAAGGATCTTGATAGACTTTGAGCACTGGTCCCTATCCAACAAGATGCAATTCATTAGTGAGAAAAGTAAGGTCCTGCACTTAGGCAGAAAAAACCAAATGCACACAGAATAGTATGGGCGGGATCTAATTCAACAGTAGTAGTTGTGAAAGTGTCCTGATGGACCACTGCTTAAGTATGAAGCAGGAGTGTGCTGAAGGTTCCAAAACAGTCTGACTGCATCAACAGAGGGAAAGCATCACGATCACAGGAAGTGATAGTATTCACTTTATTCATTCATTCATTCATTCATTCATTCATTCATTCATTTATTTATTTATTTATTTGATTTATATGCGCCCCAACTCCCTAGGGACCCTGGACAGCTACCACTCTATACTGCAGTGGTGAGGCCACACTTGAAATACTATGTCTAATTCTACTCACCACAATACAAAAATGATGCCAAGACCCCAGAAAGAGTATAGAGAAGAGTAACAAAGATGATAAGGGGTCTGGAGCCTAAAGCATACAGTGAATGGATAGGGAAACTAGGTATGTTTAGCCTAATGAAGAGAAGGTTTAAGGGTGACATAATAGCATATTCCAATACTTGAATTGCTGTCACAAGGAAGAGTTTATTCTCCATACCACCTGAGGGCAGGACAGTTTATGGATGGAAGCTTGTCAGAAGGTGATCCAACCTGGAATTAAGGAAGAATTTTCTGCCAGAAAATTAATCAACTGGAACAGTTTATCTCTTGGAGTTGCGGGTGTTCCATTGCTGGAGGTTTTCAGGAAGATTGGGCAATCATTTTTCTGGTTGAGGATCCTGCCTCGGGCAGAGGGTTGGACTAGGTGACTTCCAAGATCCCTTCCTACCCCATATTTCTATGAATCAAAGATGCAGTGAGACATTTATCTTTCTATCTCTGTGTGTCAGGTACAAGCAACTAGATCCACATATGAAGGATTTAGGTTGACTATTTTATTGGGCTCTACAAAAACTGTTAGAAGTTTTGTACAAGAATCTTCCTAGACTGGTTGCCTTCCCATGGGAATTAGCAGATAAGCTTTCAAGGAACTTAAGGGGAGGGGGTCAGATCTAAGTCTTTTGCACCTGTTCAAAGTTAGTTCCCCACATAATCCCTCCACCTTGTCTGGCTGGGAACTTTAAAACACCTTAATTTCATCAGCTTAACCTTAACAACATTTGCCTGAGACATAAGGTCTACCTCTATATGAAAATAGGCAGAGGTGATCCTGGTAATGTATGTCCTCACTAACAGTAGGATAACCACCTTCGGTGCACTTTTCACATTACGCTAATATAAGGAATGCAAGAAAGACATGCTGAGGAATAGTTCGTAAATTCAACAGGAGCAGTAGGGAGCAAGCTATGCTGCTCCCCTGCCATCCCCCTTATACTGGACAGAGAAGGGGAGGGATAAGTAGATGGATAGATGAATAGACAGATGCATAGCAGTTTTTATTTCATTTCCTTAATGCGTACAACTAACCATCTTTGTTTTCCTTATAGGGTAGATGATGTAGTTCGATCTATGTATCCACCACTGGACCCCAAACTGTTAGATGCCAGGTGAGTAGGCATTGCTTGGGATGGAAGGTGTGATACCTAAACATTATTTTAGAGAACAGAGGCCCTTTGCATTGTATAATCAACCGACCTGCACCATTTTTTTCTTTATGACAAATTTAAATTTAAATTCTAATTGTTTTGAGAAAGAAAAAAAACAAATGAAGAGAAGGGATATGCTATCTTCTCCAAACAGACCTACAACTCATGCTTATTTTTTAAATGATCACTCGTGAGAAAAATGATAGATGTCTGTCTTACTTTCTAACTATATAATCTAGAAAATAGTATACTTCTTGGAGAAATCTTCCCTTACTTTCACTCCCAAATTTTAGGGTGTCTGCATACAGTATATGGCCCTTCTGGAATTCTTCATCAAGTCCCTTTTGGAATGTATTTCAACATTTCTCATTGCCTTTAGAAAGGCTTCCCTTAATCAGTGCAATCTTTTTTTAAATAGAATTTTATTTTTAAGTATAAGTTTGTAAGTTTTAAAAACAAAAGTAAAAATCAATACAAACTAAAATAAAGAAGGGGGAAAAGAGGAAATAAAACAGAAAGCTAAGGTGAAAAAAGAAAAAAGGCAGAAGAAAAATAGAAAAGAAAAAAATATTAGGAATTGATTTCCAATCTTCTTTACAGCTATTGTAAGTATAGATGTAAATTTATCTCTTTCTCTAAAGTTAGCTTGTGACTCTCTTCTTTCTATAATCTATTCTGTATAATCATCAAAACCAGGTCATAAGTTCTGGTTTTTTTTCTTTTTTATGTTAAAAGTTGATGAAGGCTTTCCATTCAGAAATAATAGTCAGATATTGTCTTTTTTCTAATCAAGCAGGTCAATGTGACCATCTCAGCAAATTCTATCATCTTCGCCAACCACTTTTCCATTGTAGATATTGCCAAATCTTTCCATTATTTGCACACAAAATCTTGCTGTGGTTATTGTATGCAAAATCAAAGACTCATAACTTTTTCCCAACTGTTATCCATTAGTCTGCAGATAAAAACTTTAGGTCTCAATTATATACTAATCTTCAAAATCCTTTGAATCAGTGTATGTGCTGTATGTGAATCCAATTTTTTTTAGCTTTTTACATGTCCATTAAGCATAATAAAATTACCCTTCTTGCTGTTCACATTTTCAATATAAATTTGAAATGCCTTACATGCTAAACAATTCTTCAGGTGTCATCATTTTATAAAAGTTCTCTTTAATATTGTGACATAGTGTAAATTTTAATTTTTTCAACCACAAATTATTCCATTGTTCCATTTGTATATTATAAGCAAAATTTTAGCTCATTTTAACATACATTCCTTCACTTGTTCTTCTTCTGTTTCATATTCCAATAAAGATCTTTATATTTTAGCAATCATATTTTAATCTTTGGACACAATTCTAGTTCAAACAGAACATTCAATAACATACATTATTTTAGCTACTTTGAATCTTTCTGATTAACCGTAAATAGGAAAACGATTGACAATTTGGTCCCTGTGTCATCAGGTTTTCTTTTAATTTAATTTTGTATTTCCTTTGACAGAATTTTAGTATCTCACAGTATGTTAACATTTGTGTTTGGCTATTATTTCTCAGCACAATAAGTAAAATACTTATTTTATGTTTTTGGGTGCAACCTGGATTTATATCTATTCTATATTCTCAATATGGCATATCTAATAGTGGTTTTAAAAACTGACATTAAACTTACCGTAACTTTATCATACAACAAATATTCACACCACTCAAATCTAGGTCATGTTCTTTTAACTCTCAAGGTCTTCTATTTCTCAACACTGATCCAAATAGTAAACTGCAAATTACAATATCAAATCACATAAACAATCCTTCTCTTTGTTTCTGGAAATAACTTAATGTAAGTCTTGGTTTTTTCCTTTGGCATACAAATTTAGATGTATCCTTTTGCCAGTTTAAAATAGCACATCTGTTGTCAAAAATAGTAGTGTCTATAATAAAAACATCGTTCTAGGCAAAATATTTTTATCACAGAAATTTTCTCCAACAATGTAATTTTTCCTATCTTATCATTTTTAATTTCATTTCATATTTTAACATATTCACTGATCCATCTTCTTTTAGGCTGCTTTCGTGCATGCTTTTTATCAAGTGGAATCCATTCTATGACTACCTTTGTCTACCTGCCATCAATTCTTCTAGCTAGGTGATCAGCCCATTTCTATTTCAGTTCTTTTACTCTCTTGATAATATTGTATACTTTCATTTGTCACAATCGATACAAAGGCTACAAGTGGCACAAAGAGCCATGGAAAGATACATGCTCAGCATTACAATAGACATGATAGAAAGACCTTTCATGGATTAGAGAATTTGCTACTAAATCATATGAAGTAATAATTCATAAAAGCTTTGCTTGCATTCCAAACCATTCTTACATCTGAACCTTTATTAAAATTATTTTCAAAAACCTCTTTGAATGTTTTTTTACAGCCCTCCACTATACTTTCTTTCCGTAACAGTCGTTCATTTAATTTCCATCTGGAAAAAAATGGATTTCCATTTAAAAACCAAGTTTACCTTATTATGATCTGGAAAAGATACTTCCTGATATCCTTACTTAATGAGCCTTATATCACCTTACATTTTACACCATCCTTTTTTCACTGAGCTAAGAGCTCCTCCCATTTGACTGGCTTGCGGAGATTGCGCTGCAAACGTGTTTTTCCCCCTTCTGTTCAATCTTGCCTGGTTTGCTGTATTTTTGGTGAGTTTTTTCAGAAGTGGTTTGCAGTTGCGTCCTCGATTAATGCGAGATCAGCTAGTTTTATCTAAAGTTGGGCTAGAATTCAACTTCTCAATTTCCAGCCTGAAGCCTCAACATCAAACTGGCTCTGTGCAAAAGTGCTGGAGCTGCATTAAAAATGTTATATTAATGTTAAATGGTCACTTAGAATCAGGCAGCATCAAACTGAATAAACAAATACGATAATTAAATATTAGTATCATAATATCTTTCACTTTAATAAATTGAACACCCGCCCGCGCGCGCCTTAAATACAAAAAAAAAAAAAAAGCTGAAGAAGGCTTCTGGGCGGCGGCGTCTGAAGGGCGGGGCTTCGTTTATCAGCTCCGCCCTAACTCCTGTTTCCTTTGCAGGACGACGGCGCTGCTGCTCTCGGTGAGTCACTTGGTGCTGATCACGCGGCATGCTTGCCAGTTCCCCAACCACATGGACTGGATCGACCAATCCTTGTCCGCGGCGGAGGAGCATGTGAGCGTGCTGCGCGAGGCAGCCCTGGCTTCGGAAGCGCAGCGAGTTCCTTCTGGGTCGGAAGGCTTTCTGCATGAACAGTCTACAATTTGAGAACAAGGGGAGGGGACGCCTTGTCATAAATGGCTGTGTGTTTCCCCTTCTTCATGCAGCAGCGCTGATGATTTGACATAATGACTGTTATCCTGAGGATGACAGTAGCGCCACCTCCACTGTTCTAGTCTTGCATGTGCATTAGTGACCCTGAGATATACTCGTGCTGGAGGGGGCAGAACTGGGAAGGAGGACATAATATTATTGTTAGTACTTTTTGTCTACAATCAGAAATATTTTGGCTATGGCATTTGTTGTTAATTGTAGTTAACAGCCAAGAAAAAAAGGAGGGAGTTCTATACAGGTAGTCCTTAACTTGAGACTACAATTGAGCCCAAAAGTTATGTTGCTAGGCAAGGCAGATGTTAGATGTTTTTCTCCATTTTATGATTTTTCTTGCCACACTTGTTAAGGAAATCATTGCAGGTGTTAAGTTTGTAACATGGTTGTTGTGAATCTGACTTCCCCATTGATTTTACTTGTCAGAATATTGTAAAAGGTGATCACATAATCACTGGGACACTGCAGTCCTCATAAATACGTGCCAGTTGCAAAATGTCCAAATTTCGATCATGGGGATGCTGCCCATAGTTGTTAAGTGTGAAAAATGATGCCACTTTTTTCTTTGCTTTTGTGACTTAATGGTCACTAAACAAATGGTTGTAAGTCAAGGACTACGTGTACCAAAACTCGCATGGAAAGTTAAGTGACAGTGGCCCACGATTACAGCGATAACCCCTGGCCCTTGGTATCTTTGATAGCAATTCCCTTACCCATTACCTACCTAATTCGGAAACATTCCAGTTTCTGCAAAACCAATTCTACAGTTCTTTGGATTCTAACTCATGTTTTCTTTCTATATGAAAATAATGTGTACAGTGTAAAATGGGAGATTGTAGAGGAATTAACAGCTGATTGCGTAAGTAAATTTCTCTTAAACAACTACAGGTTGAACTTGAAACCATTCAGATATATATAGAGGGAAATTTCCCTCTCATTCAGACTTTTGTAATAAATGGTTCTCTCCAGGTATTCAATATCTTTCATTGTTAATATTAATGTATGACAAAAAAATTCTTTTCCTATGAAGATATATCTGAATGTTAGTTAACATCTATTGTTCATCCAAGTATTTCCAGACTGGTTTGCCTTTTGCACAGATTTTTGTTTACATATTCCTATACTACCCATTATCACTATCACTTTTATGTAAACATAATAAAAAATTATAGCTTCAACCATTTCAGTTTGAAAAAAAAGCATTTATTGACCAAGTTGAATCTTGCTTGCTTAAGCTGTTCATAGAAATCAGCAGCATTACTGAAAGAAAATTAATACACATACATTTAATGCAGATAATGAAATCATTGTCCACTTTTGACAATCTGTTTTCTCTAACCTTTAACCTTCCAGATGTACTAAGCTACAACTTCCATAACTCTAAGCCCTAATTCTGCTTCACTACAAAAAACTGCTGGAATAATTGCAGCACAATCTTAAAATTAACTGTAAAATAATGCATTCCAGAGTGCATAATTGCAGAGTTCTCCTGCTGAAAACAGTCGCATTTTCTGCCATGCACAAGCTTATATTGCTTAGATATTATTTTCCTATAACCTTCATATACTGGATCAAACTATGCTTTACTGAGTTCACATTTGCAGAGTTCTGCCAACATTTGGAGGAATAGTTGAAATGCTGGTTGCTCCCATTTATAGAAATTGGCAACTCTGTCAACATTACTTTTGAGAGCATTCAGTAGTCTCAGAAAAGACAGAATATGGATCAACATACAATTAACAAATGTAATGTTGATAATTGTTTTCTGCCAATTCAAGGATACGACTTTTATTCAGCAGCGGTCAGAACCCGATGTAATTTGTTAATGGCCACTTCAACTTCAAAAAGGGAAAATATTTAGAGTTAAATATCATTGACTGATGTTTACATTATCATCGTATCATATTATCATGTATATCTGAATTAAATATTTCTCTACATATGTTATCAGTTCCTGTTAGAAGATGCATTTCAATAAACCTGCTATAAACCAATAATAATCTCAATTCTATTGTTTTTGTTTTGTGTTGTTTTACTATACCATTCCTTCTTCCTGTGAAAATAAATTAGTGGCATAGTCCAGTAGGTTCCATGATATGACAGTGATGTTGGTGAAAAGATAAATGCTTGTAGGGTCACTCTTGCTGCTAAGGTTAACAGAGGAAGGGGATAGTGAGAATTATCCAAAAGTGAAGACAGGTGAAACTGTACAGGTATATGCTTACCAAAAACCAAACCTTGAAGAAAATAATGAGATATAAGCGCTCTGATTTTGCCAAGAAAACTAAACTGTTGTAACATTTAGATGAATCTAGATGGCAACTCATCCAGAATGTGCCTCTGGGTATTGAGGAAAATCAGAAAACTTTCATAGGTAAAGTTTGGGAATGAAATGAGAAATGACCGGAGTAGCAGGCAAGCCTAGTCATTATATTATGTAAATATTATGATTCATTTTAGCCTTATGTGACATGATCTCTCTCCTTCAATCTGCAGTCAGACTGTGACCATGTTGCTTTTGACTCTAAAGAGCTATGCACAGCAGCACTGTGTTTGTGGTCCTTCAAATTTGTACAAAATGGATAGAGTTGAATCTTTTAGTATGAAGGTGCCCTTTGAGTTAGTCCAGCAACCCTGAACCAGCAGCGCGCAGACAGCTCCCTGCCATGTATCAACATTAGGAACTCCGTCAGTGGAAAAATCATTGACCAGTACATTGAAATGGTAATCATGTGGTACAGCTACACTACTCTGTTAGCACTACAGTGACAGCTTTCATTCCACACTCTTAAGGGATTTTTCCACAAAGCTGAAACAATACATTGCTGGACAGATATTCCTCATCTCTATCTCCTTCAGAGGAAAGTATTCATTTCCTTTATGAAGAAAAGGAAAGGAGGAAAATCCTAAATAAACAGAGAGTTTGTAGTCTTATCTCTTTCAAGTGTTTGACCTCTTTCATTATTGACATTTAAATAATTATTTTATGCAGCAGATGTAGTCAAAATGGAACCTAGGAGATGAGGAAGTCCTGCAATCAGAGCCACCCTTAGTCCTCAATCAATGTGCTGCTTAACCCATCTCTCTACATTCTTCCATCTATTTCGTGATGATGAATGTTATGTGTATGGTCAAAATGGAGCTTAGGCGGAGACTAGGCAGGAAACCAAAGGGGAACTTGTAACTAGACCTATCCCGTTGCTGAAGAAATGCTATGATTGGTGGATATTTTCCCTGCTAGCTGTTTGGGTGTTGAAACACAGAACAATCAAGCCAACAAAATACGAACTGTGTGGTTTATCTTGCCATTGTGAGAAATCATTGCTTCCTGATAGATGCAGATGGAGCGCAATCCTTTGAAATGAAAAAGAGGAGGGCACCGGGGAAAGGTCTTTTCCCTCACGTGCTGATTATTGCTTTGCAATTTACCTAGAGAGCTGTTCTTATGGCTTCACACGGACAGCTTAGCACACAGTAAGAAAGCTCAGTTTGTGCATATAAACACTACAGGCACTAAATCGTAGCCAAGAGGAAAGATGATATGATTCTGTAAGTGCATAATTGCTTCTTTCATTCTTTTCCGAAAAAAACATCAATGGAGACAGAAGGAACAAGAACTGCTGCCTTGAGGAATTAATTATTTTGATTGCTTAGAAAAGGAGCTGACTTTGTGATGGTAAAGCTATTAGAATTATATGCATATCTCAGATTTCCACAGATTCTTGTTAGGAAACTTGTACACATTTATTAATACATTATTACTAAATTCTGATTAGTGAGCATTACTGTGAATGTTAAATTTAAGTATTAAAAGAAAAAGAAAAAGAAAAAGCACAGGCAGGGGGCACCCGGATTTGAACCAGGGACCTCTTGATCTGCAGTCAAATGCTCTACCACTGAGCTATACCCCCTCTTCTGCTGCTGCTACTGTTGCTACAGGTTTTTTTCAAGGAAAGGAAGTGAAACTAAATGTTCTGTTTTACAATAGAATTGATAGGAATACTGCTAATTAGTTCTTCAGTAATACTATAATTCATCCAATAATTGACATAAACAGTTCAATGGTAGAATTTCTTCTTGAAGTTTCATTAAAGATCAAGCTCAAAGATCCCTTGTTTTCCCTCCCCAAATAAATACATATTGTAGGGCTTTTTGTTTAGTGACAATAGGAACGATCCACATAACACAGGATTTGAAATTGTACAATTTTGACCCACAGCCGTATATTCTCTCATTTATTGAGCCTACAAATATATATGGAATATATACTGAGATAACCCAGACTTAGAAGAAAATCAGCATGATTTTAAAACTGGATAAAGCAATACAGGATTAATTATCTGCATTAAGCTTGTGACACTTGTAACACTGAAAATGCAAATGATCCACAAGCACAATAAAAAAATAAAAGGGACCCCGGGCAATCCTTGGAAAAGGGGAGCACCAGTGCCTTACTGGTGTGTCTGCCCAGAGCTGGCTGGCGGCACAGGGAAACTCTTTACGGGCTGGGCCTGGCGCACTGCAGCAGTGTCCTGTGGCAGACCCGGGAAAGGAGACTGCCAGGCTCGCTAACCTTAAGGCCCTGGTGGGAGGCTACTGTGCTGCTCCTGGCGGTGGCATCCTTCTGTGTGTTTGGCCACCTTCGATTACTGTGTGCTACAGCAGGGGCGGAGCACCTGGAGCGCCTTCCTGCCCATTTCCTGCCCAATGGGCCACACTGCAGTCTGGGCACCGAGCCTCCTACCAAGACACTGCTGTTTGCCACCCCCTGGCCTGAACTAGGCAAAGTTGTCCTGCCAGCCAACGTGGCCTTCTGCATCTGTGTCATCCGGGAGACCTTCGAGGAGAGTGGGCTGCTGCTGCTAGTGCCAGCTGAGCAGGCCACTGCTACTGCTGGGACAGATAGCCTGACTGCTCCCATTCTGCCCACCGAGTGGCTGCTGCCAGCTGCCCAGCTGAAGAAGTGCCGGCGGCAGGTGCAAGGCAGCCCGGTAGATTCTTGCAGCTCTGCCGCTGCCTGGGTTGCGCGCACTTGTGGGTGCTGCATGAGTAGAGCAACTAGCTGATCCCCGTGCAACGAGCCAGGCCTGCAAGCAGGGCACATAGCCCAGGCCGCGGCAGAGCTACAAGAAGCTACTCGGGTCTCCTTGAAGGTCTCCCGGAGGGTGCAGATGTGGAAGGCCATGTTGGCCGGCAGGACAGCTTCACCCAGCTCAGGCCGGGGGGCAGCAAAGAGCGGCAGCTGGGTGGGAGGCTTGGTGCCTAGCCCGCAGCATGGCCTGTTGGGCAGCAGCCAGGTGGGTGAGAAGTCAGTGAAGAAGTGAGAAGTGCCAGGAAGAAGCTCCCCCATGTGAGTGATTGGGAGGAGAGGGGCCAGCCGGAATGGCTGAAAGAGCCACAGGAGAGGGCCCAAAGAGCCGCATGCGGCCCTTGGCCCCCGGGTTGCCGACCCCCGGAGTAGGGCATCACCAGTATGCTGATGATACCCAATTGTACATCTCTGCCCCAGACCGGACCAACGATGCTGTTCAGGTGATGTCCCGGTTCCTGGATGTAGTGGGGATCTGGATGGGGACAAACAGGCTCAAGCTTAACCCTGACAAAACCAATTGGCTTTGGATACCATCCTCTCGGAGTCCAGTTGACAGTCCATTATTGACGATAGGGGGGGGGGAAATTGCCCCCCTCAGAACAAGTGCACAACTTAGGTGTTCTTCTGGATCCACAGCTGCAATTAGAACAGCACTTAGCAACAGTGGCCAGAGGAACCTTTGCACAGGTTCACATGGTGCATCAGTTGCACCCCTTCCTGGACCGGGAGGTCCTCCTTACAGTCACTCATACCCTAATCACCTCTCGGTTAGACTACTGCACTCTACATGGGGCTGCCCTTGAAAAACATTTGGAAGCTGCAACTGGTTCAGAATGCAGCCGCACAAGTGATCAAGGGGTTGCCTCAGTAATCTTACACTAAACATCAAAAAAATTAAAGAACTTATAATTGACTTCAGGAAGAAGAGAGATAGACATTTACCATACCATTTATATATATATATATATATATATACACACTGTGGGTGTATTCGTGAGTTTGTACTGGTATGTGCCATATAGGCTCCTCCAGGGCTGCATCAATTTGAACCAAACTTCCCACAGAGGTAACTTGCCCTTCGGAGACAAGCACTGTGGGGTCACATATTTTTAAGGGGCCTCTGTGCCCCCTAATAAAGCTCCTGAACTTCCCACCCACCTCCAAAACTGACCGGCAAGCCTGTCTCTGGGTTTTGCCAGCCGATTACCACCCAACACTCAAACTTTCTTGCCCCTGGAGCCAGCGCCATTATCTTGCTTCAAACAGCTGATCTGCATCAAGTACTCTGGGCGGTGGGGCACCAGGCTGTCTCAGCCTGTTGTGGCGCTTCCCTCACTCCCCAGGGCCAAACCTTGAAATCTGCCTTGGCGGCAGAGCACTGGGCCATCTCAGCTCATTGAGGTGCTTCCCTCACTGCCCAGGGCCAAGCCTTGAAACCTGCCTGGGCAGCAGGGCACTGGAACGTCTTAGCCCCTTCCTGCACTTCCCTCAGCACCCAGTGCCGATGCTTGACATGTGCCTGGGTGGCAGGGCACTGGGGCAAGACGATGAAGAGGAAGTGAAGGAGGAGGAGGGAAAAAGGAGGAAGAAGATGAG
>JANHFQ010001372.1:153605-164967 GCA_032468035.1 Aparallactus werneri
GGCAAAGCATCATGGGAAATGTAGGCTGCAGCATGAGCACACAGCAGGCCCCAGTAAGGCACAGAATGTTGGGAACGTAACCTCTCCAGCCAATAGAGGCAAGGAATGCAAATCAGGCATGTCAGTACTTGAAAACAGGCGACAGTTAGGAGATAGGGAGGGAGGGAGGAGGAAGGAAGGAAGATGGAGGGAAAGAGAACTGAGGGAGGAAGGAAAGAGGGAGGGGGATTGCATTCCCATAAATAAATACCCAGACAAGGCTTGGTGAGCAGCTAGTATTATTATATACAGAGAAATTTATATCTTATACATGTGATAGAGATTATTATCTTTATATCTATAAAACACACTCTGGGTAACTATGTATGTATGTATGTATGTATGTGCCCTATACACTCTTCCATGGCTGAACCAATCTCACCCAAACTTGGCACACAGATAACTTACCCTCTGGCAACAAACACTGGGGGGGTCTCACACGCCGTCAAGTGTTCTGTGTCCCCTAAAAAGGGTGGTGAAGTGCCCACCCCCACCAACACTGACCGGCAAATGAGTACAATTTAATCTGGCACTCCACATGGGGTGCCAGAGAGCAGTTTCATGTCATGCATCTGTGTAGTACTGCACATGTGCAGGGGGCTCTGGAGGAAGCAGCGATGGGACGCAGGAGCGGGGACGCAGGAGCCAGCAGCAGCGCCGAGACCAGGTTCCAGTGGCTAGGGGCGAGCGGGGATGGGGGAGGGCATGCCAAGGGCGGCAGAAGTGCAGCAACGATTATACCCGGACGAAGCTGAGTCATTAGCTAGTTGTATACAAAACCGAAATGAATGGATGTGGGGGGAGAAGACAGACAAAGATTTACTATTAACATTGTTAGCGTGAATTGGATCAATATGAATGGAATTTAGAATCAATTTGGTTTGAGAAATGTTTAGATGGAAAAAGGAAGATAATAGAGATAAAGATGAGAGGTTAGGCATTTTTGTTCATGTACGTGTAAATAATATAATGAAGATTATATGTGTATCCTTAAGAAAATTACTTAAAATTGATAGAGATTATAAATAAAGTGAATTGGATTAATATGAATGATACTTAGAATTAATCTTGTTTATAGATGATAGAGAAATGTTTAAATGTTAAAGAGGACTAGTTAAATTTGATAAATGTGATAGAAATTAATGACATTGTGATGATGAATTGGATCAATAAGAATGATACCCGAAACCAATTCTGTTCATACACAAGATAGATGTATATTTAAAGAAAAACCTAGTATTATGATTAAGGACTCTACAGTATGTTTCAGGAACATGAATGATGGGCTCTAGCTATAGATTAAAGAAGGAAGTCTTTAAAATACAATTTAAACTTACAGGGGAAAGTGTTTGACAAAAGTGAACTCAAAATGTGTGATGTAACACAGTCAGAATCGGAAGATGTTAAGGTGTTGTGTTTGTGTTTTGTATGTTTTTCTATGTTTCTTAAAATATGGAAACAATAAAAATATTTTTAAAAAAGAAAAACAAATAAAGAATGTAATTTGAAAAAAGAAGTGGCTTGTCCTTGCCTAAGACTGAGGAAGAATGACTGGCCTAAGGTCATCCAGGTGACTTCATGGCTAAGGTGGGTCCACAGCTCATAGGTTCTTAGTGACTAGCCTGGTACTTGCAGCGTATTTATCATCTCTCACCTTGTCTTCTATTTTGAGAGATAAGCTGTGCAGGCTATTTTAGATAATCTCCTATCTTGATTTCAGCAAGGCAGAGAGAGCCAGGTTGTCACAGGGGTGTTAAGGTGTTGTCCTAGAAACCAGGAGACGACGAGTTCTAGTTCTGCCTTAGGCATGAAAAACCGGCCAGTTCCTCTCTCTCTCAGCCCAATTCACTGCACAGGGTTGTTTTTCTTAGGAAAATAAGAACTATCTATGCTTTCTGTCTTGTATTTGGAAAAAAAAAACAGGATAAAAAAATCTAAAAGGAAAACCTTCTTCACAAACATTCCATGGTTTGTCTCAAGATTATTTTCTTCTTTGTTACATATATTCATAGTTTTAGTCCTTAATTATTATTATTTAATTTTTTAATATACAGTACACACATACAACGAAATTCACAGACACCCAAAAACATGACCCAACCTCCCCCCCATACAGCAATCTCCAAATACCCCACCAACCAAATTCTCCCCTAAAACACAAACGTCTGCGCAACAGACCAAGTAATACTATCCAACAGCCCAATAATGATGGTCCTTACGTTCATTATTAAGTGCAATTATAGCTCTGGAATAAAAACTATTCAGAAAACGTGTGGCCCAAGTAATAATTGTTCTATATCTTCTGCCAGAGGGCAACAGTACAAAAAGATGGTAAGCAGGATGGGAAGAATCTCTAAGAATGTGGTTTGACTTCCTCAAGCAGTGAGATACGAAGACATTGTCTAGGGCTGGTAACTGGAGCTCAATGATGTTCTGGGAAATTTTAATGATTCTCTGTAGGGCTTTTTTATCTGCCACAGAGCTGCTCCCATACCATGCAAGAATGCCGTATGTCAGGACACTCTCAATGGTGCTGCAGTAGGACAGAAGTAGACGCTGAGATAGCTTTATCTTCCTGAGAATTCTCAGGAAGTACACAGCCTGTTCTGTGCCTTCCTCACAAGCATATTAGCATTTGTAGTCCACAAGAGGTCCTCCGAGATGTAAATGCCCAGGAATTTAAAACTACCAACCCTCTCCACCTCCTCGCCATTTAGGTATAATGGTAACTTACCTGAAGTCAATTATAAGTTCTTTAGGTTTTTGGGTGCTTAGTGTAAGATTATTTTCCTTACACCATGATATCAGCCCTTGTACTTCCTTTCTATACATAGACTCATTGTTATTAATGAGCCCTACCAACATCATATCCTCAAATTTAATAATTGCATGTTATACAATGGGGTGCAATCATGTGTGTATAAAGCATAAAGGAAGGGGCTTAGCACACAGCTCTGAGGGGCTCTTGTGCTTGATGTCAGATCCCATCCTTACTGTTGCCTGTCATCTAACTGCTAAGTAAGATGTTATTGGATTCGGGGCCATTTGTTTCCAACCTTGGTTTCAGATTGTAACTTTTAAATTGTAGGTGATTATGTGCCATGTTTTCAGTTCTTAGTGACCACATACGTTTTCCCCATGACTATCAATCCCTAATCTTGTCTTTCAGGTCTTCCAATGGTACACTCATCCCCATTATAACTGAAGCCATCTTATACCTTCCACTTCTTTCAATATGAAAGCTGGATGGATAATCTTGGGCCAGTCGCACTCTCTCAGCCCAAATCATTTCACAGGGTGGTTTTTGTGGGGAAAATAGGAGGAGGAAGGAGTTTTAAATAGCATACTGTGTTTTCTTGCCCTGCATATAACTTTCTCATGTGGTCAATGAGTTGTTCTAGAATTTCCATTATTTTTTAAGGAAGAAGAATCTGAAATTTACCTATACTGCAAAATGTAAGTTAGAAAAGAAAAAAAATAGAGTAGGTGGAACATAACTTTTCTTTCTTTTTGACAGAAATTTACATTCTACAATACCAACAAAATATTTTTAATTTTCCAAACATTTAGCTAAAGATCTGTGACTGACCACAAGACTTGGGACTGCTTTACTGAACAATCTAAGGATCTGACCAGGCCAAAATATACTGTAATGATTCAAATATCTCCAGGTGTTTTGAATGTGGTCCACAGTCATTTGAGAAGGATTCACCCTGCAATAGTAACAAATTCTGGTAATTATAGATTACCCACATTTCACAATATAAAGTAGAGGATGTTGATTCTGTCCCAATTACTGAACAAACACACTAAAGAAATATTTATATATTTTAGGAAAAAAACAAGTGTTTGCTTAAACACATTAAAAATGATTACATTACAATGGAATTAGACTTAGTGCTTTGACAATATGTCAACCTTTAACATTTAGTGGTCTGGAAATCCAGAGTGTAAATTCATGAAATACCATACAATGGAAGCATGGCCCATTTTTTTTAATCCACACAGCATCTATTTTTAATCCACACAGCATCTATTTTAATCCACACAGCATCTATTGTCCCATATTAACTGTGGTATTCAGCTATATGAGACCTAAACATAAGCATAACTAAAGGTGAAATCAGGTGTTACAGCAAATATTACAGCATTCTTAAAATAAGTCAGTTTGTTATCCAAATAAACATAAAATGATAGAATATCAGCTTCAGAATTTTTTTTAGCTGCCTCTGAATTATGATCAGAATCTTGACTTCATTGTTTTATCAATGACAGCCTTCACTGAGTTACATAGCATCTTGCCATTCATTCTTCTTGGAAAATAGAGCCTAACCATGTCTAGACTCTATTATATTATGATAGATGAGTAAGGAACTAGCAATACACAATGATATTTTATGCAAATATAAAAAGATGGAATTTTAAAAATCTCTCTAGTGAAGTTTGACTCCTGATGACTATATGCCAATAGTATGAAGGTGGGTGAAATGGGTTGTTGGATTTTTTGTCTAAATAGTCTTGTGATACTAACTCCATTCAAGCCCGCTTAGCTTTTCCAAAATCAGCCAAAATTGGCAAATTGCTGTCACTTGCTGTGATTGGCAATTTCTAATTGTACATACATTTCCAGGAATTCAAATTTATTAGGCAACAAAGGCACTTTTGTTTTCAAACAATCCAAATGTATCTTACCACAGTTTAGCAATCAATATAGGTATTTTTAAAAAAACACAGATAGCAGGTAACACAAGAAACTGAACATAAGATTCAATGGATCAATTACATTTTCATACAGGCACAAATATTTATGAAACAGTACATTAAACATTCTGAAACATTAAACAAGACAATCCACACCTGACGCAGCAGGCAACTTACAGAAGCCATTCATCCTGTGAAGGAAACAATTTCCTTTAAAAAGGATCAACATTTTGTCTAAGTTTGCATATTAACCTGCTGTATCAGATATATCCTTTTAGTAAAGGAAAATGTTTAAAAATATTAAGCAAATTAAACACTGTAATCTTGTTCTCTGTTGAACAGTCCAATAAAATTAATATGTATGGCACCTACAACAGATTAGTGTAATTTTAACAGCATTATTATAATCAGAAGAAAAATGTAACTGGAAGCCCAGCTTGCAACAGATTTTTTTCCCATATCTAAGTTTTAATGTTATAAGCAGATTAAACTAAAAATCCAACTTGTTTTGGAAAGGGCTTCTGCAGATTTATATGAATCAGTGAGATTCCTTTCTAAAATAACAACAGAGATATGCTTGATCAGCTAAGGAACATGGTTATAAAATTTATTTAAAACACTACTTTTTAAATCTGCAACCAACAGACACTATCAGCATGTACCATACTCTTATTCAAGACTGTGCACTTATTTTACTTATACGTCTGTTCATGATAATTTGTGAGCAACCATTCTATATAAATAATCTGTGTGCTTGTTTTCCTAAATTTCCTAATATAGTCCTCGACTCACAACCATTCATTTAGTGACTGGTTGTAAGTGACTGTTCAAAGTTACAACGGCACTGAAAAAAGTGACTTTATGACTCTCTTAACTACCTTGCTTAGCAATAGAAATTTTGGGTTCAATTGTGGCTGTAAATCAAGGATTACGTGTACATGAGATTTAGCTTCATATTTGTCACTGCTGTATGTTGTTTCAAATATTCTCCATTGAGTCTCTTTTTTACTTAAACTAACAGTGATTGGACCACTCATGAATTGTTGTGGTCCAGGTTAGCCACTAAAACATCCTCTGCATATAATACAAATGTAAATGCAGAAAATTTGAAAAATTGAAAAAAGGCAAGAATTACAAATGTTACCAACTTTTGGATAAATGTTTTACATATTGAAACAAACAGTTGTTTGAAAAATGTTTCCATCACCCAAATTAGTTGATTTCACCTACTTTGTTCTACAAACTGCTTTTAAATTAATCTACATATCACTTGTGATGAAGCATCATTTAATACAAGTGAACCCCAGATGGAAAATTACTAATATATTACTATGTGCTTCTCAGATTCATTGGCAAATATGCAGAACACTGAGCCAAAAATGACATTTAATATTCACGCTCTTGGATTTACAATTTCCAGGCTGCAAATGCTAACCAAGAGGTAGGATTTATCAATAATACTTTTAAGCCCAACAATTCACTGTACTTCTATTTAGGCAGTCCCGTGCAGTAGTGCTCCTGTAATTTACACAGCTGGCCAATTTATAGAAATTAAGCAAATTTCACTAACTTCACCAGCGTACAGTATATGCCACGTAGAACAAAGGAATCACACTAAGAAAAAATTGAATGCTATGTAGCACTGAGCAACATGCAAAGGGACTTTAAACAGCATCAATGTATTGCCTAGGTGACATCAGTTTCTCAAGAAACAGAGCTGTTTTCCTTGGTATAATATTAGCACATTAGCCAGCAGTAAAGCATATGAACACATTATTGTATGGCCCTATATAATGCTGTATGAAATTAGCTTCAGATCAAGTATGCCTGAAATGATCCATTAAGTTATATATTTAGGAAATAATATGCCAACTTTCTTACTTGGTGATTAGATAGTTTGGATTAGATTGGATAGTGGTTTTCTATCCAACTTTAGAATGTATGCAGTAAAATGGCAATATTGTAAACCAGTAAACATTTAATGACCACAAACTCCATTTCTATTGAAGTTATTTCTGTGCTTCAATCAATATAACCACATCAACCAGATATGCAAAACAGTCACACAGATAGCTGTTATATCACCTCACATCATTTTAAGCATCTACTTTCAGTGAAGGCAGTTCACTCATTCACTTGAAAGTGAGATGATACACACACATGGGATTCAGGACCAGATTTTGGATACATCATATAAGTAGTAACCCGATCAATTACTCCTCAGCAAAGGAAAACTCACAGCTCCTTTTCTTTTATGATAGAGGTATGGAAGCTACTGAGGAATCCAGCTCCATATTTTGTTAATAAATGTAGAGTATCAATTTAATCCTACTTTTAAGCAGCAAGAAAATTAAACTCACCCTCTACTCCTCTAGTTTCATTTTACCCTAGCTCTTCACCTCTAGTTTCACTGCATAGCAGTAGCCTGACAAGAGCTTTTAAAATGAATAATGCCAATGAAGTTGATTCCCTAAATACATTTCTTCGCTAGGAAGCCTAAAGACACTGTGCTTGACAAAGGTATCAAATGAGTAAATAAGTTTAACTAAAAATAGAAGTGCAGAAATAACTGGGATAAAACAGATTTTTTTTCTACACAAACTTCACACAGCCATGTTTTATGACTGATAATGGAGTAACAGCTGTTGACAGTATCCACAGCTAGTAAATGGTCCTGATGAAAACACCAGTACCTTCAAGCACAAGTTTAATGGAATGTATTATATTTAAAACCAGAAAATAGCAATTGACTGCTATTTCCTCAGGAGAATCTTAATCTCAAAGTGCTTTTCAGCCAATGATGCGAGGAACTCTGACAAGAAAGCCCAGTGCTAGTAAATATCTTCTGCAAAAGTTCCCACATACAGTTCATTGGGAAGCCCAAATAGAAGGGTAAGACAATAAAGCCGAGCATAGATAACACTGGATTAACACAGACCAATAAACTAAGTCAGCTTTAAACATTCAGGATGGGTCAGCTAGGAACCAGAGCTGCAACCAGCATGATAAGGCTTAAGGTCTAGCTTGCCTTTGTAAAGAGGCACTTGATAATCAAATAATTTTACTTTTGTTATAAAAAGGCCAGAATTAAAGAGGTTAGACTAGATGTGATTAACCTAATGTACAATAGGAATATTTAAGTACACAGTATAGGAAATGTGACAAATATTATCCCGGTTTAAAATGGTGTACAGGAAATCAAGCTTGTTACCATGCATTGCTGTGCAATGGCTTTTTCGGAATAGCATGATCACAATTCATTCCAGCCTTCTTTCCAGAAAATGAGATGTTATTTCTTTCAAGGCATTGGGCCTCTATAGTTCCCATTTAATCAGTTTCTCTGTTTGAACCTACCCAAGAAAGGAAAGTGAAAAATCCCACACATAACATATGAGATTTTCTTTGTGTGCTCAACTGAGCAAAGAGGTAGATGTTCAGAAACAGTATCTTCTGGTGCTGATAGAATGTTTTAGTATTGATCAATTGGCAACTTGCATGATACTGGCCAAGGCATCGTCATGAAATGCAACACAGTGGAATTAAGATTCAACTTTGAACTTGGATGGATGATTCAAAGGCAGCTGAAATATATAAATATGTTTTGTTAGTTCTCTTCTATTAGACATAAAATATTATTAGCACAGATTTGTTTCAGAATGTCTCTCCAAAATCCAAGAAGACTTGCACATTTAATTCTGATTTCCAGACACTTGATGCAATTGGTACCACTTGATCTGCAACATAATAAAGCAACTTTC
Organism: Aparallactus werneri; assembly: GCA_032468035.1. Classification (NCBI taxonomy): domain Eukaryota; kingdom Metazoa; phylum Chordata; class Lepidosauria; order Squamata; family Lamprophiidae; genus Aparallactus; species Aparallactus werneri. The sequence goes on from JANHFQ010001372.1 coordinate 162,104, forward strand.
TCTACCAGTAATGATGAAAGTACCAAGTACTTTTTGCTAATCCTTTAATGTAAATGAGTTTTGTAAAGGCATTTCCTTATCACTTATCAGCTTGATGACAGAAAAGGATATACATTTCAAATTGTCTTCAAAATACCTAATAGACTAGTTCAAAAATGTTATATTGTACCTCAGTGTTTCTCAATGTTGGTGACTTTAAGATCTGCAGACTTCAACTCCTAGAATGTGCTGGCTGTGGAATTCTGGGAGCTGAAGTCCGCAGATCTTAAAGTTACCATGGTTGAGAAACACTGCTGTACCATATTTGTCAAACATAAGCCATCAGCTAGTCTAATCCTACCTCATCACATCACAAGACACGACACTCCCATGCAGCCTTGATTTCCATCTTCATTACTGTTGAGCCTTTTCATTCGATACTGACGGATTTCTCTAACCAATGTATAAAAAGCATCTTCAACACCCTGAATGGAAAGTTGAGAAACATATGGTCTTAAGCAAGTAAATTATTTCCTATACTTTATTTTCTCACATTCCTCTTGAAAAATGTTCATTAATATTAAGAATCCTTCTCCATTCTTAAAGAATTAGGATTTTGCATCCCAAATAAGAGCTGTTGTGGCGCAGTGATTAGAGTGCAATACTTACTGCCAGTTGCCCGCAATTAGGCAGTTCGAATCTCACCAGGCTCAAGGTTGACTCAGCCTTCCATCCTTCCGAGGTAGGTAAAATGAGAACCCAAAATGCTGGGAGCAATATATGTGGATTCTGTAAACCGCTTAGAGAGGGCTGTAAATCCCTGACAGGCTGTATATAAATACAGTGCTACTGCGATTGCTATTATTGCTAGGCATCTGGGTGGGTGCTCCAACAGTAGAATCTGTAATTTGAGTAAGAGCTTAGGAAAAACACGCCCAGGTACCTTCACCAGAGAGCCTCTGCAGACAGTCAAACTGTCCTGGAAGATCACTAGCCCCTGCCAGGTCAGGGCCCCACGCCACTGTGCATCTGGAGGGCAGATCCCCAAGAGGAAGACCTCCGCCTAAGTCAGGGCTGGTCAGAGGCACCAGGCCACCACTTTGCATCTCCACTTGAGGGAGCCAAGCGGTTTCCAACAGTGAGTCCTCATCCCAAGTGGCCACTGCACAGCAGGAGCTGCTCCTGCTGCTCCTAATCAGTCCCATTAACTGCTTTTCCACTGAGGCTTCCTTCTCCTCCGAAACCCCTTTCTTCCCCGATATTCATAGTACGCAGGGGATTTCCCTCCCCCCACACTGGTGCAGTTTATACTCTCCACACCTCCAGGAACCATCTCCTCCTATTCCTCCATCCTCTCAAATCTTCTTCACACTTGAGGACTTACCGTTTATCCAGCCATACTGCATCCCACCGTTCTAGTCCGTTTTCCTTGTTCCCCTTCAGTTACAGCATTTCCCTTCCTTAAATGTTTCCCTTCCTTCCTCGTATTCTTTCACACCCACCCATTTCCACAGAAACTCTTTTCCCCCCTGCTTCAGCGTTTCTACCTTCTCCACATTTAAAACTGTCCACCTTCCAAAACCATCATTGATTTGATTCCCAGGGGGAAAGAAGCTAACCTTTATGGGGAAGTCCTCTCCCATCCCTACTTTAGAGACTATGTTGCCCATATTATGACTATATTATGCGGTTTGTCTCCTAAGGATTTTATTTTTAAAAATTCACAAAACTGCCCCAACTGGGAAGAAACCTGTGAACCCAGAACTGGCAATAATTTTGGGAGCTAGACACCAAGTGGTAACAGTCTATGCAAACAAAAAGAAATACACTTTTCTAACATCTTATCCTTCGAATCTCACATAAGATTTTCAAAAGCAGACAGGAGAACAAAGTAATTTTAAGTTTGCCCAGTGAGTGCCCAGGACCCCTGATCAGAGCACTGTTTTTGCTGGCCTATTTGTGGCAGCTCAAGAAGTTTTGAAAATCCAGTTTCCAGAGAATGATTTCAATGACCAAACAAAAATTTGGCAAATATTAGAGTTGATTAAAATATCAAAAAACAAAAACAACATGCACAGAAAATGGAAGGAGGGGAATGTAACCAAAGAATACAAGACAGCCTCTAGGGATGACAGGCGGCTCTCAGGTTACAACGCTTCAGGGACCATTCAAAATTCAACGGCACTGAAAAAGAAGAAGCTGAAATGGGTGCTCAGAGTTCTGGCTGCCAGTCACACGGCTGCTATCCAGGTTCTTGGGATTAGCTCACAATTAACCAAGTCGCAATGAGCCACAATCACAGGGTCCTGACTTCCAAGATTCCCTGCCGACTTCCTCAAAGCAAAGCCAATGAAGAAGCTGGCCTCATGTGAGATCCTCACTTAATGACCTGCGTCGCGGCCCCTGCTTAACCGTGACAATGCAGACTGCCAGAATTGCCACTGCGTTCACTGTATAACCATATTGCTTAACGAGGGCAATTCCTAACTTAATTCCTGACCTCCACCCTCCTACTCTCCTTGATGTGGCTCTTAAACCAACCTGCAGGCCGTTCAACAGAGCCCAGGGTGCCCCGGGGGTGGGTGGGGGCCCTGGAGGTCTCAAAATCGCAGATGACACCAAGCTGGAGGGTTGGCTCAGTAGGCACAAGGATCTCAACAGACTTGAACGCTGGGCCTTATCCAATAAAGGGCAACTTGACTAAGTAAATAAATAAATAAGAGAACTTAAGGTTTCTCACTTAGGCAAGAAAAGTCAAATGCTAGCAGTAACTGTGAGAGGGATCTTGGGACTCCTAGTGGGCAACCAGTTAAATATGAGCCAGCAGTGTGTGGCAGTTGCCAAAAAACCCAATGCAGTCCTAGGCTGCATTAACAGAGGGATAA
>JANHFQ010001378.1:65948-76928 GCA_032468035.1 Aparallactus werneri
GAATCAAACTCATGTGAAGTATTAGTACCACTTTATAAAGTTTTAGTAAGGCCACACCTGGAATACTGCATCCAGTTTTGGTCACTGCATTACAAAAAAATGTTGAGACCTTGGAAAAAGTGCAAAGAACAGCAACTAAAATGATTAAAGTCCTGGAGACTAAAACTTATGAAGAACAGTTGCAAGATTTGGGTTTGACTAGCCTAGAGAAAAGAAGGACTAGGCGGGACATGATAGCAGTATTTCAGTATTTGAGGGTCTGCCACAAAGAAGAGGGGGGTCAATTTATTTTTCAAAGCACCAGAGGGCAGGACAAGAAACAACGGATGGAAACTAATCAAGTTGAGAAGCAACCTGGAATTAAGGAGAAACTTCCTAACAGTGAGGAAAATTAACCAGTGGAATGACTTGCCTTTAGACGGTTTGGGTGCTTCATCACAGGAGGTTTATAAGAAGAGACTGGACGCACACTTGAGCAGGAGGCTGGACTAGATGACCTCTGTCAGAAAGAGGAATTTAGGCTTAGGGATTATTATAGGAATATAGACCTCAAAAAAATAGCAGGCTCCAGAATAAAGAGACATAAACCCAAGTTTTAGATAGGATGATTTCAAAATGTATTTACAGTTTGTAATCTTGCTGAGCCGTTACTAATTGTGAAACATGATTTTGCAAAGTATGTAGCTTTATAAATATATTTGGTCATAGAAGGAGAAAACCACAAGAAATAAGGAACTGTAACTAGCAGGTAGAAGAGGATTTCACAGGTAAATGTAAGCATACATATATGACCAGAAAAGGAAAATAAGAGATATGTGTCAGTACACTTCCAGTAAACTGACAGGTGTCTGCAAGAAGGTATATAAACAAGAGATGAATTCCAAAACATGGTCACTGATGATAGCTACTCCTAACCGGACCCATCTTTGGATCCATTGCAATGGTTTAATAAAGTAAGTTTTGTTGTGAACTTGCATTGCTATGTTGGCTATCCATGTTCCAAATTGTTCATGAAATAAACCTCCGATTTAAAGTGAGACTTATTTTCCTGTGTTGCTGCTTCCTGTTTTCTTGGTTGAAATATTTCCCTAACACCTCCAAAGCCCCTTCCAGCTCTATTCTGATTCTGATCATCAGCTAATTCAACCTGAAATGAATAGCTAAACTTCAAGTTGTTGGAATCTAACAATGGGTGAAAGGAGAAGTGTGGATGGCTAAACAATGTGCAGAATGCAGAATAGTGCATTCAGCCACCCGATGTCCCAGCTGACCACAATGGAAGCACTGGAAAGATGAACGGGTGGTCTGGGAGGTCTGAACCAAGAGCCTGGAAACACTGGCGCTCAGCTTAATTGCCAGTGGTGCTTGTTCTATTGGCCTCCGAGGCCCGGAACCATACTCTCCCTCGCCCGGAACTCCTTTAGCCCCACATCCAGTTCCACGGCGGTCCTAAACCAGTCCTGCATCCGTGGTGGGATGCCTTGATACAGGAACGCCTGTCTCACCTCTCAGTCTAGCCCCGCCCTGAATTGGTGGACAAGCAGACATTCCAGCCATGACCGCAAGCAGCCCACACCCATCAGAACTCCTGTACATACTCCTTGGCATGCCGGCCTCTTTGTTTTATGATCAAGAGCTCCCTTTCTGCCTGCTGCTACTGGGACCCATCTTCAAACCGGATCCTCAGGGCTTCTAGGAATAAACCCACACTGGCTAATTATCTAGTATGGTCATTATGCAGTCCTGCCACTCACTCTGCCACCTCCCCCTCTAATGTCGCAGTTATGGCTACTACCATGGACCATTGCGAGGGGTAGACATGAGCACAATATTCCAGGTGGCTTTTAACGCCACCTTGTCTGGGTTGCCATCAAATAAGGCTTTGTATCAGTGTATCAGTGTATCAGTGGTAGACCTCAGACTGGCAGAAATGGTGAGACCCATGGCCCCGGGTGAGTCCAGTAACCAGGTCCCCCTGCAGGACTTCAGTCGCCCAGCCGACTGTCTGATTTAGTAGTGTTGCGACACTTGGCAGGGCCTCCGTCTGAGGCCATGGCGGGCCCATATCATCCACCGTAAAGGTTCTATATGTAAGACCCTGAGGAACGTGCATGAGATCTTCCCAAGAGGACTCTTGATCCCAGGTTCTGAGTCCATCCATGCCACGTGATTGTCCTGCTGTCAGTCTCGATGTCAAGGTCGCACCGCTCATGTGGGCCCTGCTGTCTGCACGGGATCCCTTCTGCCATGGGTTCAAAACAGCCATCAACCCCACTGCCTCTTCTGGCCGCCAATAGCTAGCTTCTCCAACCCTTCCCCACAATACATCTAAAATACTCTTGCCAGGGTCAGTAGAATAGCTCCTTTTCCCATCACCATCTTCTGTCCATCGTCTCTCCTGCCATCCTTGCCATGGAGCCCCCCCGCATGGTGAAAACAGTGCCCGGGGACCTAACGGCTCAGCTACTGCCAAACTGTGCCACCAATCCATTCCCGGGAGCAGTTTGACTGTATCCCACAGTCTGCCCTCCAGGGTGTGCCTCAGGCAGCTTGTCCTTCAGAACCTTGGGTCTCACCACTAGCTGGGCCTCCTCCACCTGTGCATCTGCCATGGGTACATTCTCCTCCTCCATTTGGACCTCCACATCCGGCACCGCAGATCCAGCATCCTCAGCCATCCTCCTGCCACTGCCCAGGCCAAGAGGAGAGGTCTGGAGAGCCAAGAAAGGAATGCTATCTTTCTCTCAGCCTGACTAGCAGCCCATACAGTCAGGGGCTAATAAAAGCAGGAGACATGTTTCACGATGAACCAGCTTTATTTCCCCAAACGGAAACAGGAATCTGAGATCCAGACAAGACAGGAAGACCACATTAAAGACAGTGTTGGGAGTGTTTGCCTCCCAGCACCTTTCCAAGGGAAACATCAGCCCCACCCTAATTATCTAATTACTCAATCACCTCCCTGTACCAAATCACCATCACACCCCTTGCTAGCCACCATCCGGCGTTCTATTATGCCACTTCTGTCTGTCCGGTTCAGCATCACCGACAAACAGTTAATTATTTCTGGCAGCAAGCGTCCAAAGCCTCTCCGGCGTAAACCCATTGCCAGCAATAGGTGAAACAGCCGGCAGCCATCTTGGACCTTCTGCATGGTCGGCAGGCAGCCGGAGCTTCAGGGGTCACCGGACGGTGGTTGCAGTCTTCCCCCCCCCCCAGGTAATGGTGAGTCCTGGAATGGGGCTCAACAGATGGTCCAAAAGTCCTCCAATGAACTTCAATTGTGAATTTGAATAGGAGTTTCCTAAATCAGGGGTCCCCAACCCTAAATCCATGGACTGGCACCAGGCCACAGCATGCTGGAAACCAGGCCACACAAACAAATTTATTTATTTATTTATTTATTATTAAAATTTCTATGCTGCCCTGCTCCCAATGGGACTCCAAGCAGCTTACAACCAAGAAAACATCAATCATATAACATTAAAATCATACAATAGTTAAAAATATATCAGTTAAAATAGTTAAAGATGTTAAAAATGTTAAAAAATGTTAAAAAATGTTGGTCCCTCCCCCCAATGGATTATTAGCCCCAGGCTTGTTGGCACAACCATGTTTTCATAGCATGGTGGAAGGTCAATAGGTCAGGGATAATTTGGATCCCTGGGGTTAGATGGTTCCAAAGGGTCGGTGCTGCCACAGAGAAGGCTGTCCCGCACGGCCCCGCCAGCTGACACTGTTTAGCTGACGGAACCTGCAGGAGGCCAACTCTGTGGGATCTAACTGAACGTTGGGAGGTTAACGGTCATAGGAGGTGGTCCCAAAAGTAACCCGGTCCTAAGCCATGTAGGGCTTTATAGGTCATAGCCAGCACCTTGAATTGCACCCGAAAGCCAAATGAAGCTCCATCCATGGGATACAGGCAGCATATGAAACCATACCCTTTCCAGGCCTAGGAAAAACCTCTCCTCATGGAACCAGTCCCTGGTGCCCCAAAAGGTTGAGGGCCACTGTCCTAGGTCTTAGACCAATGCCTTAGCTACTATGTCATGCTGTCTCAAGCAACGTTACATCTAGGAAGATGTTTTTCAGGCTAGGAAGGTACCGGTACTTTTGGTTAGCAATGTTTCAGCTATGCCAGAACTCACCAGGATTTTAGATCTCCTGCGCACGCTCATTCTCATTGGTGTCTGGCAGAAACCATGGTGACATGGTATGCATCATGACCCAATTGTGCAAATTGCACAGATGACATAATTGATGTGGTTTGTGTTGTCATGATGCATGTGTTAATTGCCTGCCCTCATCCACCCGCTCAACAGATATCCATACTCAGTTGACCCAAATGAAGTAACAGTGCAGAGAAGTTATCTTTAAATACATTGTCTCTTTCCATGTATTTAAATTTTATTTATTATTTTATTGATTTATTTTCATTTATTTAAAATCCAGTATATAGGACAAATAATAGTGAATGTGACTTTGGGGGATATGATGCTAGAAAAGACAACAATATGACAAAACTATACAATTTTGTGGCTGGGGACTTTAATTTCCTCCTCCCCTTCTTGTTCTTAATTAGGCTTACGAGGGTCAAGGGGGCAGGAGTGTTTAGAGATTCAGTGACAGTGTCAAAGAAAAACAGCTGAAATTTTCAGGCTGTTTTTTCCAAGTTAGAAGATCTGCAAAGATGCATAAAACCGTTATATAAACCAACTTAACAAAACAATTTTTACTGATGGTGTTATCTAGTTTGGGTAACGAAACATCTGCAAGAATATAAGCAAGCTCAGAGAGTACCAAGGACCCATCAAAACATTTTTCCTCTTTTTTTTAAAGCAAAAATACCCTGCCACAGGAATTTATCATTTATCAGCAAATATAAATGGCATAAACTGGAGAGATTTTTAGCCAGGATCTCTAAAAATAGGACTGTATTCCTATGTGGCCTCTATACCATGGGCTGCCCACTCTGATCAATACTTTTTAAAAAGGGTCTACAGGAGTCACATAGGTTTGACTGATATAAAATGTTAATAAAAATTAACAAAAGTTATATTAATTAAATAATCTAAAATAAATAAGCATGAATTAAATTAACAACATAAATCATGGTTTATACAAAATCAAGCTCTGGCATCTAATAAACTGAAGCAATTGCTAAAGCAAGAATTATTAAGAAGAGAAATACAGCACCAGGGGAGTTATGTCTAGTCAGTCCCATTTCCTTGAAGGAAACATTTCTCCTGATTTCTATCTGGAGAAAAAAATGTTGTTAAGAATAGGACTATAAAATACAATTGGGATTAAAAATTAATTTATTATTGAGATTAAATTACGTTGATACATGGATTTGAGATTTCTGTCCTGTGAAAATCCAAAAAGAACTTTTGCAGGAGGTTTGCAAGCCCTTCCCAGTGGGGCAGAGAGAAATTCTGTTGGGCTTTTAGGCTTCTGCTTCTCTCACCTAAACAATAAAAAACATTCTTGGAATATCTGCTGCTTCTGTTTCTAACCTTGCCTACCTAGAAAGGCTGACTCAGACTTGGATTGACTATACCACTGTCTTCTCTAACTCTGGGGATTTTGGATGCACGAGGTTCCACTCTTAGAATTCTCAGCAAAGATTATGCTGGATGGGAAAATCCAGATGTTGGTCCATTGAGGCCCAAATTGGGGCAGATTGCACTTCTATCCCTCTGGCTTTCTGGATCTGATGCCTCCCCTTCTCCGTCTCTGTCGCTCCCTCCCTCCCCTTCCCCTCTCACTGGAGAAACGTAAGAAGCTATGGTGTTACCTTGAGCTCTAGATGAAAGCAGGAATTGAAATCTAGTAATCTAATAAATAAGCAGCAGCTTATTCTGGAAATATCCCGAAATTGTTCTTTGTTTAATTGTAGTGACAATTTTTTGCTGCCAAAGAGAGGAATTTTCTGCCTTAGCTGTCAAAATAATTAGGTTAGGTATAAACCGTATTGACTCTGGATTAAGGGCTTAGGCCTTGGGTTAGCATGGTCAGAGGAAGGATAAACAGAAATGAAGAATGACTTGCTGGGAATACCAAAACTGTAGGGATAAATAACACTGAACAACTCTCAGAGGAGGTGGGATTAGATTTAACTAGAAGTTTTGAACAAACTTGGATAGGGTTGACTATAAACCTCAGATCTATTCTATACCAGACAATATTTTACACTACATTTTAAATGATGCATTCTATGTTGTCAGATAGATTTGGTTTTATAAAAATGGATTTTTTTCAAAGCTTAAATTTTCTAGAAATGTTACATCTAGTAGAATTCCTTCCAACGTTATGACTATTCAGCATGACTCATTGGTTAGTAGTTTTGAAAACTTGTTTTAACACACACCCTTCCCCATCTCTGCTTGGTTCCTGTGAGTTATACCACTTTATTCATTGCCTATAACATCTAGACATTGTCTAAAATTGTAAACTGAAGTATTAGACAATTCGGAATTGATTCTCTTGAGACTTAAGAATTTATTTCCTATCAAACCAACCATGTGATTTTTAGTTGTGTCATTTCCTTTCTCCTCTTCTTTTCTTAATGTTCAGCACTGTTGCCTAACCCAAGGGATTTCTTTGCCTGTTCAGACCAACAGTGGCAGATTCTATGATCGGCTTGCTCCTACATAACATGACGATTATTGTGGCTGCTATAGGAGTACTCAAATCTCCAGCAGCATAATGAGCACAAGTGCTCCCAAGACTGGCTCTACATTTTCAAGTACAGATAGATTTAGTCTATAATTCTTGCCTGGGCTTGCCCATAAATCTCATTTTCTCTTGGATAATGGTATTTATTCTCAAGGAGGTGTGCTTCAAGCTGTTCCCCAGAAGGCTTTGAAAGTGCAAGCAGCACAGATATTACTTCCTTTTTCTCTTACTATATAAATGCAAGGATACATGAAGCCTGGGGAAAAATAAATTTGCAAACTGATTGAGAACCCAGGATGAGGTTTAGTGGTACCTCCTGAAGAACATGATCTTCCTTTTACCTTCAAGTTCTTCAGTTCTGCATGAGAATTACAGGTAGTCCTTGATTTACAACCATTCATTCAGTAACCATTTGAAATTACGACAACACTGAAAAAATGACTTATGACTGGTTTTCACACTTACGACGGTTGCATATACTATTTTGCCAGTTCTAATTCTATCTCAACATCTCAGGAGGCCTTTTTCAAGACTGATGCATCTGTTACTTTGAAAGCAAGTCCCAGCATTGATACTTGGTGTACCTCGACAAAAAGCTATTCCAGGGGAAAAAAATCAGTTCAGACAATTACTGGTAATCCTCAACTTAAGACAACAACTGAGCCCAAAATTTCTGTTGCTAAGCAAGACAGTGGTTAAATGAATTGCACCCCATTTTATAACTTTTTTTCCACAGTTGTTAAGTAAATCACTGCAATTGTTAAGTAAATCATGCGGTCGTTGAGCAAATCTGGCTTCCCCCATTGACTTTGCTTGTTGGAAGCCAAGTGTGAACATTACAAATGGTGATCATGTGACCCCAGGACAGTGCAACTGATACAGGTACATGCCAGTTACCAAACACGCAAATTTTGATCACACTGTAATGGTCCTAAGTGTGAAAAACAGTCATAAGTCACTTTTTTCAGTGCTGTCGTAATTTTAACAATGAGTGGTTGTAAGTCAAGGACTACCTATACAGCTAGAATTGATCATGGGCAAACTCAAAGTATATTGGTCCCTTATCCAAAGCTATTGTTTCTGTCTCGGGTGAAGAACAGAGGTGCAGAAAACCATCACCCTGTTCTTTCTGGTTTCTGGAACAAAACAAAATAGAATTTCTTTAACGTATCTCTGTTCCAATTAAGACTTTGTTAGGTGAGTTGCTACTTATATTGGAAGAGTAAAAGACTCAAAGAATCCTGGCCTTATATTAAAACTGACTTTCTGAAGGAAGCTGGGGAAGGGAAGGATTGAGAGATATTTTTCAGGATCCAATCTCAGTTGGTCACTGGGAATAGAAGTTTGTTTTTCCAATCTTTCAGACTCATGCTGGAGCCCATCCTCAGGGAACCTCTCAATCTCTGGGATGTGTGCACTGGGCTGTTTTATGCATAGTATTTATGTGTTGCCTGGTTGTGTGTGGCTTTTAGTTGTTTATTGGGGTGTTGCTGATCAACTATTAAGCCATTGATTGTTATTTCCTTGTGCTGCCCCCCTCTCTGGCTCCTAAGTACCTGGTAAACTGGTGATAAATCAACATTCCTGCTGACTGATAAGTTTCCCAGGCTTCAATCATTTCTCTAGCTATTTTTGTCCCTGCTCAACCAACAATTTTAGTAGCTACAAAATTGAAATTGAAAGACATCAAAAAACTTGGAAGGACAAACCTCTGGCCCCAGTGACCAGCACAGATTGGATCATGCAATATTATCCTAGGACACGTATATTTGCCTTCATTCATGAGAGAGAGACAGTATCTTCACAATCTTGCTTTCTGTATCACTTCAAGCTGGGTTGAATATTATTTATCCATTGAGATAAGACCAGTTCTTGCCTGATTATTCCCCAGGGATAGACATATTTTATTATTTATGTTTAATCTTCCTAGTAGCCAATATTTTCTTTACACAGTGTATATGTATCTGCATTTAATAATAAAAAGTCAATGAAAAAATCATGAACATTCAATATGAGTGGCATAATATAGGTTGATCAGCTGGGAAAATAATGTATCTTTTGTTTTGTCTATTCACTATGATGCAGCAACATGTAAGGTATTGAATGCCAGAAACATAGCTGAGTTGCCAAGAGAAACTGCAGAAAGTAGAGCAGTGTTATTTTAAAAAGTGAAAGAAAATGAAGGCATAGTTCACTTCAATTTTTTTCTCAAATCTTCATTAAATGTAAGTGTTCTCTGCTGGAAAAATGACTAAAATTATTTTAACAAGTTGGCATGTCTTCCCATGATCTCCTAAATACCTTTTCATGCACATACAGAGACGTTTCATGCATACAGAGTTTTGATTTATATGGCCACCCAATTCACAAGGGAATGTTAATTTGTATAACTCTGGGTTGTTAAATAGTTTAGCACTGGATGGGTTTCTACTTCATGCAAACTATAGATCACGATTTAAAAAATGGGATCACTGGGTTCACACAATTTATCCAGAAGAAAGCAAACAAATTTGTATCTGCAGAATAACTGAACCAGCCCAATGGAAAACCATGGCATTATAGCTGAGAATGCTGAAGCAAGCTCAGAGAATGGGCTTTTGCAGGAAGGGCTGGGTGGAAGTGACATCTTAAGAGTCACAATGTCAGGTGTGTGATGACATCACGATGCAAATGACATCATTGTACCTTGCAATGGATTCTATGTTCTGAGATAATAGCAGGTTAATAGCCATTACTAAGAAACAATGATAAGGAGAATTCTGTTTTTAATGAGGGTTTATGATTGAAGGCATTTAGTACATAATCTAGTCTTGTTTTGTTCTAAAACTCCCAGTTTTTAGGGTATGAACATATGCAAACTTTAATGAATGATGTGTAATCTGACTTTTATCATTCTTCAATGACTATATTTAGCAAGGAAGCAGTATCTGAATTATTCTTATCTAGGTGGTAGAATTCACAAGAATTTATTTCAGCTTCTTCAAATGAAGTAGTAAGGTGATCATGAGACAAACACTCATGCAAATATTTGGACAAAGATGACCTTATCAGTGACCAATAACTACTGTCTCTTAGGCAAGATGTTTGAATGAATCATGATCGCTAACACTTTTTAAAAATGTAAAATTTATTAGCTGTAGCACAGAGTTATTTTATAGGAAGTTTTGCCTGGACAACCATAAGGTTGAATTCATACACTGTGCTAAACTTCAATGTAGTTTGTTTAGCATGGGTTTAGCAAAATGTGTTAATTGCTTAAATTTGAAAAGCAATTGCTGGTGGCTGAAAAGGTTTAATACAACCAGAGTCAATGTGATGATACGTTTGGACTTCTACTACATCAATCACAGTAATTTGATTACTGACAAACAAAGCTAGCTATGATCTCTGACAGCAACCAATCAGGATGCTGTTCCTGTGCTCCAGGAAGTTCAACGCCAGAGAGGGTATAAAACCAAGGGACTCTCAGTATCTCTTCCCTTTTCTGCCCAAGAACCCATCCTGTTCATCAATAAACCATCTTTCCAAGCAGCTACCATGTTTACAGTGTCTTTCCCCCCACTTGGAACTGAACCCAGAAGGATATTTCTTCCAACAAACCCATTTCTTTCTCCTTCAGACATCCAAGTCTGTCCCTGGTTCACATATCACACAAAACCATGAATTTGTTTTGTGATGATTTATAAACAAGTAATTGCATGTCCAGATAGTAAGCCCTAAATTGTGGTTTGCAAAACAAATTTTACGATGTTTACCAGGTTAGGTGACCCAATCTGTACGATTGGGTTAGGTGACCCAATTTAGCCACCCTGAGTCCTGTGGGAGTTGGGCGGCCTTTACATTTTAATAATAAATAAATAATAATAAAATCTATTTCTCTTTTTTCAAATAACCTAAATCAATCAAAATGCAACCAGGGCTTGGTAACAGGTGTGGTGATTCATAAATTGTGGCAAGATGGGGATGTTGTTCATTCATGGAGAATTCATCTGGTCAAGCTTATAAGGATTGGGTTTGTAGTTGGTGAAGCAGTTGAGGAATACTTAGTCATCTGTCTCCCTCCCTAGAGGCACAAATCAAGCCAATTTAGGAAGACGAGTCAGTATTATGAAGGGTGTGTGGCTGGTCTCATCTGTCCAATGGAAAAAGACAGCCAAGATTCAAGTCTGTTGCTTGATTGATGTAAATTTTATTTTTTTGTTTTATGAATTTATTGTCATTGTACATATATACAGTATACACATACAACAAAATTCACAGGCACCCAAAAACCGGACCCAAACCCACACACATAACAATCTC
>JANHFQ010001378.1:86945-100025 GCA_032468035.1 Aparallactus werneri
GCAAATGCTCCCAGTGTACATAAGGGAAGAATAATAGTAAGATAGTAAGATACATACAGCAGAATAATGAGATACAGTACTTAGTGATAGTCGTAGAATACTAATAGCACTCAAATCATACTAGGAAACAAATAAACAATATAAATTGTATAAATTTATTGCCCTCTTGGTTGGAAGAGTAAGCCTCCTTTGTTGTTAATATTTTCAGTCTCAGCTTCTGGTTCCATAGGAATACCTCTAGGCACTGATTTACTTGATAATATTTTAAAATTACATTTATATATTGGGAACCTGTCTGTCACTCATTGTTAGGAGCAGCCTATAAATCCTGCAAACAAATCAATCAATAAATAATAGGCACTGGAATTGAGAGTGAGCCTTAGTTTAATAACAGGTTACAGATAATATCTGAATTGGTAGAAATAATTTATAGTTTTATAGTTGTTTTTTATTTTAAATTTCCTGTTTGAAAAGAATAATACATTATTCACTTTGTTTATTAAAAGTGCACTTATTTTTCATTATCTTTTCTAAGCCAAGGAGAATGAGTCATTTGTAACTCATATTATTTCTCAAATATTACACTGCCACACCTTAATGGAGCTTATTGTTTGACTAAATGTACTGCTAGTTAATTTTGCAGTCATGACTACGTTTTAGGATTAGTTTGTATATTTTTACTTGGAACCAAACCTTTAATGATTCCAATTTCAAACATTATGTAAGTATTGTGTGCTCATTTGGCACCATTTATATCCAGTATATGGCATATTACTATCATAAAAAATATCCCTTCCCTACTCCCAAAGAGAATACAGATTTTGGAACAAAGAGTGGGATTTTCGTGCCACTTAGATCTAGGAAAAGGATTGGGTTAACAAAATGTATATTTAAACCTCTGTGAATTCCCCAGTAGAATGCCTTTAAATCATGTGGGAAGTTGCAATATTGACTGAACGAGCAATTTTAATGATGCTTGTCATGTTTTAACAGTTCATTCAGAAACCCCATTGCATCATCTATTTCAGTAGCTGTTCCAAAAGCTGAATTATATTTGCAGAGACACGTGAATTTTTAAAGCTGTTCTGTTCATTCTAGTATGATTTTCCTTGTTATACCTAACAATAGCCCTAATGATGGAATTAAATCAAAGCAACAAATACAGTTTGTTTTTTAATGATCATTTGGAGTTACCAAGACCTCAGAAAGGATGGTTTACACAGCCCATAAAGCACTTCTGGCAGTCATAAAATGTTGCATACACACACACACACACATACACACTCCCATGACTGCATTTGAGCACTTAGAAACTGGCTCACATTTACAACTGGTTGCAGTATCCTGCAGTCACATGACTGTGATCTATGGTTTTTTTTTACAGTTTTAGACTTACGACTATGTGATAAGCTTAAAGTCATTGTAAAAGTAGTCATAATAAAATTGGATCCAGTCATGTGGGTGCCTCAACTTGTAACTGTCATAACTTGTGACCAAAAGTTTGGTCCCAATTGCTGTCATAAGTCAAGGGCTACCACTGCAAATTGTAAATTCATAGTCAAATATGCTCAGGGAAGCTGTGAAATGGATAATGTGATTCACGGAATAGTGGAAATGATATAATTTCTTTCCTGGTGATGTTGCTTGAAGTGTCTTTCAGCAGAAGATCCAGAAAGCAGGTTCCGTTGCCAGAGTTTTATTTGGCTAACCCAGGGGTCAGCAACCCGTGGCTCTGGAGCCGCATGTGGCTCTTTCATCCCTCTGCTGCGGCTCCCTGTCGCCGGTCGGCTCCACAATTGATAGGGCTTTTGGTTAGGAGAGGTAGAGGAAAAAGGACACCATGCTAGGAAGAGAGACTATGGTGGGGGAATTGGACTTCCGGTCGGTTCCAGAATTGAATGGGGGGCTTCTGGTTAGGACCTTTGTGGCTCTTTGAGTGTTTAAGGTTGCCGACCCCTGGGTTAACTGGTTGGTGCCTAGTTGTTGCTCTGCTGGCTTAGAGGCCATTTTGGCAGAATCAAAAACTCCCCCAATCCTTTGGGCAAGTGGGGATGGTAAATGCAAAACCAAAAGTGATGCTCTTAAACTGTTTATCATTCTTGGGATAGTGAGCTAAGCTTTTGCCCTCATTGATTTCCTGCTTGCTTGAGTTGCTCTGTGATATTGCCAGTGACTATTACTATTGCTATTACTATTGCTATTGCTATTACTATAGCAGTGGATGTGCTTTTTTGACAGTCCCAGCTCTGATCAATCACTGTGGTTAACTCTAAACCATTCCCTGATTTATTTATCCCAAATGCTTATGTTTTGCTTTTCTTGCAACTCCCTAAACAAATTCTAGGTTTATGCAAGGACTTCAGTTCTGTAACCTTGTTATGCTGTCACTAGTGATTACGTTTGCCCTAGATATCTTGGCTTCCTTGGAACATTCTTTGGATTCATAAAGCTAAAACAGAGTAAGATTAACGGACATTTACCCTGTATTTTTTTCATTATAGATTGATAGCCAGATGGAAACTTCCTGCCTGCGATCTTTTGAATATGTGGATGAAACGGAACTGGTAAGTTGCAAGAGCTTGTCCTGTATTCAATTTATCACATTGCCAAATAGAATTTATATAAGAGCTTCTAGTGTCCAGAGTTTGGAGCAGTGGATTTCAGTGTATTTTTTAAAGATTTTTTTTTCACTACAAGGAATTGTGAGTATAGTGCTGACCTTTGGTTTAGCTCTGGGCTTCTGTGTATCTTTTCCTCTAACATGGTCACTACTAGGAGATTCCAAACCAGACTTTTCTGTCATGTTAAAACTTGAGAATTCCAGTTGGCTTTGAAATTGTGGATTGCTCAAAATCACCGGATCATGATTATTTCTTCCCCAAAGTAACCAAAGAAAGGTTATCTTTCTACTTAGTTAGCTTTCAAAAAATTTTATGAGAAAACCCTAAGAGTCTCGGGAACCCAATTGAAAGATGTTGTTTTTAAGGGCCTAAAAGGTTTAAAAGAATTAAATCTTGCCTGAATTATTAATTCGTATGCCATTAGAAAATGCTTCAGCAGTCAGTGTCTTCTGAGTTGTCCTGAGTCCTGTAAGATGCTAGAGAGGTCATTAGCATCTAGTTTTTCATCTGGTCCATGGTGAGCTCATAGACAAAATGCCCCAAGAGGAGTTAATGGGCCTTTGATGCTGTTGTTGTTCATTTGATTGACTTCCCTCTTTGGATAATTTATAATTGAAGAAGAGCAAGCAAGAAGAGGCTATTGATCATCTTCAAGGCTATTTTTACCCTTGTCCCTTTCTGGAAAGGTCAGGTGGTAGCAACAAGAAAAAATAGTACTTGATCTGAACAATACTAACTTTTTCACATCAAAACTGAATATTTTCATTGCTGACATCTATATTTATTATCTTCTAGGGTAATACTGAATGCTTTCTCAAAGCAGCCTATAATCCCCTGAAAGGTATCATTGATAATATTAAATTCAAGAATAATTCTCCAAACTACGTGAAACTCCATCTGATAAAGAACTTATACCTAGATCTTGCAAGATGCATTAAGCCTCACGATGATAAAAATAAGGTAAATTTTACTGATCAGTTTTGCAATCCTCAGAAATAATGCTAATACATTTAATGAGACTGAGAAGCTGATTGACAACTGACATCTACATTTTAAAGCTGAGTATGCTGAGATAATTGAAAAAAACGCTTTAGTGTGTCTTTCTTTGAATGTGCCTTCCTTTTAAAGAAGTTGGGATTGAATCAGATATAACCTTAATCACATTTTTAGACTTCACATACAGGTACATAATTTTAAAGTACCTAAAGACAATGCAGAAAGGGGGTTAGTTTGGGGCTTTTGGAACAATGGATAGGTTTCAGCCAGCTGCTTCTTCTTCCAGGTGCTTGCTATCTGCAATGGGAAGGAAATGCTTACAGTTTAACAGCTATAGCTATATTTTTGGTTGAAATTATCTTATGCTGGCTCATGGACAAAATATATCATTCGGACGATATCAATTATGACCAACTAAAATGACTCAAAACACACTCTTCTAAATTCTCCAGAACTCTTAATCAATTAAAATATCTCCAAATATGAGAAAAAGAATTATTAGGAAAATCCCCCAAATACAGTAGGTTAGCTGTTTTAACCAATGGGATCTACAGAGTCAGTCTGGAAACAGAGTTTATGGATTGAATATTATTGTATTTGATTACATGTAATCTTTAGGAACTGAAAATTCCCAAGGGACTGAGATGTGGAAGTACTTGCTCTATCCCGCTGACCTTTTAAATCCTATTGATATGTTGTATATTCCTTGCAGGATCTTCAATATAGAGTTGAGAACAGGCCTTGCTTATAAAAGTAGAGAAACTATTTTTGTAGTTGATTGGCTGGCGATAATTTTTAAGAGTTATAATAGCAACTAATGTTGTTCCTTTTCCCCCCTCGTGTTTTCGGTTTACTCTGAAAGAAGTGCATCAAGACCTTCTCCCGTACTGCAGAGCAGACTTTGCATCTGGTGCACAAATACTTTAGCCAAGCCAAGCAGTTTCTGAGCAAGGAAACATTCACAGATGATTGCAGCGGAGTCTTCCAGAAGTGTTCAGAATCCCAGGAAAAGGAGAGTGTTTCCCCAGGTAAACAATTCAAGACTTTTCAGATGTGTGTTTCCTGCCAATCATTTGGCGCAGAGTTGGGGAGCAAGGATTTTAAATTGGGTGAAGCGTTTTGGGCCTTTTATGTATGTGCATTTATGTTTGTGCAGCAGGCTTCTCTGTGCATTTATACGTGCAAGTGTTGTCTATTGTCTGCTGGAATGCAAGCCTTAAAAGTCAACAGACACTTCATTTGAATGGAAATGCAGTGGGCCTCTTTAGTTTGGAGTGAGGACGACACTGAATCTGTTTAAGTCTGTTGTAGCTGCAGATTCCTGACTCTTGTGTGCATAAATAAGAGTTGTTGTGGCACAAGAGTTGTGGTTAGAATGCAGTATTGCAGTCTGACTCTGTCCACTGCCAGGAGTTCAATCCTGACCGGCACAAGGTTGACTCAGCCTTCCCATCCTTCTGAGGTCAGTAAAATGAGGACCCAGATTGTTGGGGACAATATGCTGACTCTTTAAACTTCTTAGAGAGGGCTCTAAAGCATTTATATAAGTGGTATTGCTAGTGCTATACAGCAGGATGGTGTGAATTTTAACACAATGTCAGTTGAAGTTCTTCCCTCCCCCATTACCCATTGTTCTGTGTTAATCAACTTTAATATTTCTGTGTTTTCTTTGCCCTCTGTCAAATATTTGGCTTACATTAGCGTTGAGAGAAACTTCAAGCAGTATGTATAAAGACTGCCATGGAACCCTTTGTAATAGATACTACTTTTGTTCTAAGTAGCTTCATAATCAACTTGAGTTTCAAAATTGCAGCATTTCTACTTAAAGACGCAAGAATCCTATAATGGTGCCTGACCACCAGAAATGGGATCTTTTAATATCATGGCAAAGAATTTCAGATATATTCCTGAGATGGACCTCAAATAGATGGAAAGGCTAAGCTGCAAAGATGGGAATAAGTTGAGAAGACATTGCATTCTTATCTAACTGGTGTTTGTCTGTCTGTATGTGTGTACATACGTCCTTCTATTTTTAAAATTCAGCTTGGAAGGTCCATGCTTCAATTTCTAATGGTCCTAGCATTATTCAGGCATAATTGAATGGAATCTTTATAGCTGGGCTTTTCTCCACTTTTTAAAATCTACTTCCAAATAAACTTCATTTTTAGTTTTATTACTCTGAGATCCAATGAGATAATGAAGCCTTCAGTCCTTCTGAATGGTTGCCAAGGAGAATGCGGTCACTGTCTGACCTGAAAATCTGTCTTGAGTTCATCTGTGTTCTTGTGGCACTTTATGTTTTATGTCTGTGCATGCAGCATCTATAGTGATGTATACTATAGATTCACTTGTTATGGCCATGAATATCCATATCGCCGTTCCTATGGATAAATTATTATTCCCTTTGCTTTGATTTTCTGGACAATCGAATCCTGATCCAGTGCTTGGTCTCAACTGTATATGATTTCTCCATAAACTTTAGCTGCATGAGCTCTTTTTCGGTGTTGCTACCCCAAGCTAATCTTACACGGTTTCCTCCATCCATGAATTCATCCATTAATCTTCCATCCTCAAACTTCTTTCTGGATCCTACTGCTGGTTGCCTTGCTTTGTTTCAGTTTTAACCTGCAGTTCCTTCTGTTGCTTTTCGCCATGATTTGAAAAAAGGCTGAAATCTGGTGTTGGCATGGTAGCTTCAAGGAAGTGTCTGATTTGAGCCTAATGCAACCCTTTGATTCCTCTTGCATCTTGAGAAGCTGATTACTCTATGGCCATTCTCTCTATCTGGATCTTTTCAGGTGTTGTTACTGCCCTGGATTGCAACTGTTCATCTGCAGGCCCGATCAGTTTGGAAGGCTCGACATATCTCGTTCCAACTTCTGAGTCTTTCCCTTCCATTGCAGAGCAGCTGGACAGCAGGAAGACAGCTGTCAGCATTCTCCAGCTACTAAGGCTTCCTGATACTACTCAAATTCATAGCGGGTTAGAGAGCAATACCAGGTCTAGGGTGGCTAGAAGCACTGATAAAAGCCAAGAAATCACTGAAAACATGGATTTCGGGGCTGGCATTGATGACTTATTACCATCACCATCATCACCTTCTCTTTCTATCCAGAAACAGTTGGAATCCATGGAGACCAGATCTCCCTCCCTGGATTCCACAACTGGTGAAAGCCAGAAAAGTTCTGATGCGTTAGCTTCTCAGCATCTCCCTCTCTCTGACTTAGCCAAGTCCTTTCTCAATCAGCAATGGTTTGAGATAAAAGAAAAAACTGAGGCCATTCCAGGACTCGCATCTGATCAGGATATCACTGTTGCCAGCAGTACTTTCAGCTTAACTCTGACATCATCTTCCAATTTGGAGCAAATAGACAGCTCTAGTGTGCCCTCCAGTGGCAGTCCCCGTGTCCTGGGTCACAAAGATCCTGTCTCTGCAACACAAGATACTCCTTTATTTGTGGCCACCACAGAGAATTCCTCTCCCCCCAAACAAATATCCCATGAAAGCTTCTTCTGGGGAAAGCAAAGTAGCGGAAATAAAAAATCCAAAGCACTGCAAAACACCCAGCTGCGGGAGAGACGAGAAGAGGGTCTGGACAGCAAGGACAGGGAATTGGAGGATAGCCTGCTGGGACCCAGCTTTGATCTGAACTTCATTCCTCCGAACGCAGAGAAGCACATCAAGAAGTCAGAGCCCAGAAATATCCAAGGGACGTCTGTGACATATGTGGTGATACCCAGTGTCCTGGGAATCCTGCTAGCCCTGGGAGGCCTGCTGTTCTACTTGCATAAATCCAGGGTAAGGTTGAGTCCTGCCTTAACAAACGTACATCTACATTCCTTTCCTCTTTCTGTCGGTGGCAAATTTGAGGCATTGAGGCATTCCTGCAGATGGTAACATAGAAATGTCTTTAGAGAGAAGTGTAGCTTCTTGGCAAAATGCAAACTTTGTAGCTTTAGTACCTGCCATCTTCAAGATAGTTTGGGAAAACCAATAGTGCTAGGTATGAGCAACAATGTTGGACATGAAATAGTTCTTGTGTCCCTGAGCAAACACACTTTCCTTGCATTTCCATTAAGTATTTCCTGCAACTCATCTTACATTTTGTTTGCTGTTGTAAAATACTTTCCTTCTCCTTTTGTTTTCATTGGGATGCAAAAAAAATTAGGTTTGTGGGGTACATCTCATCTAATGCATGCTTGCAGTGGTAACTCTGTCTTGGATTGCCTGGGCCATCTTAAATCCTAGCGCTTCCTATACCACAAGATGCAAGCATTCCTTAAGGCGGACTACTTCCCATGCTGCCCAGCCCCACAGCTCAATATCTTAAAAATACTTGGCTGTAAAAGTGTAGTGCTTAGAACTGATGTCGGTGATGAGTGGAAAGCACATCCTATGATTCATTTTCTGATTCCTAGAATCAGGATAGGGTTGGAAAATGTTCTTAAGTAGCTTGAAAGTCTTATGGAGTTGCAAAAAAATTATAAATACAATAAATATCTTTCCAGGTTGAATAAGACAAGATGTATTTGCATGCTAGAGACAATGTCGACCTGCACTGGGAGTAAACATGTTGCATGTATCATTACTTCATACATTATTTAGCAGAACTAAGGAAGGAAGAGGAAACAAGTTATCTCTTGATTTATGGGGCTGGCACAGTGTCTTCCAAGGTTGAAATCTGTTCCTGCTTGTTTTACAAACAGTTTATTTTTTTTTAAAGGGATACATTCAAGGAATGGCTTTTACTATACAGGAACAGTCATAGCTATTTTTTTCTTAATGCTGTAATTTATCACTATGCAATAACAAATGGAGTAATGTTGAAAAGCCTGGAGGTGAAGAGGATAGAATCTAATGTTGGGCTTGACATGTGGCCTGAAAGGCATCCTTTACTTTTAAATGGCATGCCAAGAAACCACACTGTGAAAGTATGCTGAACAAAATTAAACTTGATTTAAAAGTTGGTCTGTGACTAATAGTATGGAGACTGTCCATATGCAAAGACAGCTGTTAGGTTTGTTGGTAGAATTGTTTTCTTGGAGTAGTTTTCCTCTTAGGATAGCCACAGCTTTTAGTTGGAAATCCAGTACCAATTATACTAGCAATTCAACCCACTCATGGTTGGTTCAAATCAGGGTTCTCTCTTCCACTACCCAATTCTTATTTTATTTCATACAGATCCTAAGAAAGAGGCGGACACAGCAGATGGAGAATAATGTAGACAGAACAGAAGAACAAAGGTAAGAAACTAGAAGATCATGAAGCCTGCCTGTATAACTAGATTTTCATCTGTTAGCCTCTTTCTATTTTAGATCAATCATTCCTGACATATAGATCCTCTCTTTCTCGCTACATATTTCAGATTCTTATGTTTAAACTCACCGAATTGTCCCTCGGGGTCTTGAATGTACTCCTGTGGGATAGAATCTGTTGGCTACTGTGTGAATGTGCCAATGTGATTATTTCCAACTATGTTGTGTTACAAATTGAGGGCACCAGGTCATCGAAAGTTGTACAAAATATTGACTAATGAATCACCAGTTCCTCCTCTTTGTCTTTTAAGATTCCTGTTCCTTTTTTTGTAGGTCATTGAGTGGAGGGGAGGGACACTTGGAGTTGCAGATTCAAAGGGAAGTATGAGGTAGGTTATCTTTTTAATTTTCTCAGAGAAAAATAAGGTCATTGGAGGAGTTTATGTTGTCCGTCTTACAGCAGTTACACCACAGATGTGCATAAACTTGATGGGCAGTTTTGAATACAGTTTGCTATGAATACTAAATGCCAGAGCCAGAAAGGAGAATACTACTGTCTTGTCCAGAATTTTAGATATATTTTGGTGCCTTGTTGGAAACAAGATGCTGGATTAGTCAAGCCTTGGCAGGTGTCCAAGGATCATGCATTATTCTTTGTGATTAGCTGGATGCCGATGGGCACATGCAACCTGCTACCTCCTTTCCACGTAGGTACAGGTTTCCTGTAACTATAAGTAGGTGCTATGGAATGCAGTTATGTCCTTAGGGCTAGCAGCAGCAGATAGGCATCAATTTACAACCCATTCTTAGCCTGAAAAAAATCTGCGTTCTTATGTGACTGCATATTCTGTGAAGTCAAAGGTCATGCATGAGAACTGAAGTTGGACCTTAGCAAAAGTTAACTAAGTGATTTGTAATAAAATAATGGCTTGTACATTACCTCTTAATTCATTGACACTCTATGAATTAAACAGTGATGCCTCTTCATATCTTCTTATTTCCAGTTGCACCATTCCCTCTGAAATGAGAAACTGCCTGGGGTTTTGGACTGAAAGCCCCACTTTCAAAGTACAGTTCTGTTGCTATTATCGGGAGAAATTGCACAAAGGAAACTCTGGAACTGAAGCCACAGCAGTACTTTTCTACTGTTTTTATACTTCGTTTTTATAATGGGAAGAAGTTTATCAGGAAAATGGACGCTATTTATTTCCAGTAGCCAAGATTGGTATTCATTGTACAAGTTCCCTTTTCTGCCATTCAGCCAACAAACTGGAGCTTGAGAAAAGGAAGACAGTCACTTGGACTGTGCAAAATGCCGTGTGTGATGGAGATGGTCTACTAAGAACTACTGTGCCTATTCCATTCTGACAGGGAACAGATGGCACCCTCTTCAGGTCTATTCGATTGTGGATTCTGCAGATTGAACAGCCGTGCTAAAGAACGTGAATGGAAATTGTTTCCTTACTTCTTCTAGAGCAGGTTCTCCAACCTTGACCACTTTAAGACTTGTTGGCTGAGGAATTCTTGGAGTTGAAGTCCACAAGTCTTAAGGTGGCCATGGTTGGAGACCCCTGTTTTAGAGCTTCTGGCCTCTTGAACTGCTGAAGACTTCAGGACCTCAGCCTCATGCCAGCTATTCATTTTTAAGGCACTTTGTCCATCTCTTAAACTTTGTCGGTTGGAAAGTACAGTTCTATGCATAACCATCCAGTTAGCACTCCACATAATATAATACACTGTTCAAAGTTGCTATCTACTTTTCCAGGAGCTTATAGTTTTATTCCCAGGATCCATTTTTAACCCTATCGTACAAAATGAGAGAAGTTTTTAGCCTTAAATTTTAACTTAGTAATAAAATGGATTTTACTTAGTTTTTAGGACAAGCCAATAAATAAGTACCTTCCCATACTACATAAGATAATGTGCTAAGTGCCGGTTAGGATGGTTTTAAAACAGAGCTGTGGCTTTTCCTTTATGCATTAATCTGTTTTATTCGGTGATAAATGGAGGCTCCCTGTTCAGAGACAAGTGTGCTTCTGAATGCCAATAGCTAGGTGTAAAGAATATGAAGGAGCATTGTCATAGCTGGCTTGTGAGGTTTCCTAACAGCCTTCCATTTAGCAGCTGTAGAATGAAGCAACTGGCCTTTTGTAAGCAGAATTTAGCCCTGGAGTATTTATCTTTTTGAGCCTTATATTTTATCAGTGGTACAAGTCGCCAGCTGATATACTCATGGAACAGGACTCAAGTTGTATTGAGAATTAGCCTTATTTCCTTTGTTTCCCCTGACATTCTAGGAAGTATTACTGAGGCACTGTTAACTGATAAGAGATGCCCAGGAACCATTTCCCCCCTGAAATGGTTCCAAGTTTAAGTGGAACCATGTTTGAAATGCAGCTCTGCTGAATTGCTGTTTAGATTTTCTACCTTCTAGGCCTCATCAACACCACCACAATGAAATTCTGCAGCAAAACAAACATGCCAGCATGCAAAATTCCAAGTATGGGCATGTTCTTACCGTAGAATGGCTGAAATCCTGTGCCTTTGGGGCATCTGTCTTTGTATTTTTCCATCAGGCCAAGGTGTCCCTTCCTCAAAATACTTTCAACTTTTTATGTTTCCATAATATTTTGCCCAGCAAATGTTAAGTAAGAATGTGCTTGCATGGAAGCCACAGAGTAAGATTGAGGATCCTTAAACCCCCGCCCTTCTTTGCTCGCCGATTCTTTCCTGCGAGTGTGTGGCCTGGCTATGTCCTTCAGTATTAGAACTTGGCTGCAGAAACAAACTCAGATTCTTTGTTGTAAATGCATCTCTAGTCTTTAAAGGAGGCAGCATGGTTTCCTATCCATTGTTTGTACCTGCAAAGGCTAGGCATTTTCTTCAGCAGAGCAACAAAATCGTGAGGTTGAGAGCTCTGTGTGTTTGTCTTGAAATAAGTAGCTCTGCCTCTTAAGCTTTAGACCCAGAATCTCATAGATAAGGATTTGTCCAGGATGTAAACCCCTTCATTATTTTTTCCATGTTGTAGTGGAGAGTTGAGCTATAACAAGCAAATGGGAGCTGCTTATTTACAGCTATATTTTGAAATGAAGCAAAGCAAAATGTTGCACTTTCTGTGCTTAAGAGGTTTTTGTTGTTGTTGTTTTTGAGAACATTCCAGCTCTTCAAGGGATAGTCATTCTGGCCTCCTCCTTCATTTCAACCCATGTGCTTCTTTTTTCTTCTGTAGCTGACGTTTTGCCCTTCCCTATTTCAGCAAGGTAGGTGATGGTTCTGAGCTGGTCTCTGGGAATGCTGCTGCCTTTGCCGCTTGAAAGTTAATGAACCAGATCAATGTTGATAGACGTTTGTTGTTTTTTTTAGAGGAGGATGTAACAAATTAGGCTCTGTGAGGAATGATCGCTAAACAATGCATTGTAAGTTGCTTTATCGATGTGAGCAGGCCTCAGTTTCCTTTTTAATTTTATTGCAATAGGACTTACGGAGGTTTTGAGGTTTAAACATTAGCAGGGGCTTTGTATAGGTCATTGAGCCATAGCACAGGATCAGCTCTGGCTTGCTTCCAAGGAAGATCAGGGCCCCCCTCTCACCTTTGGGCCAGGTTTATCATTGTGCTTGGATGCAGCAATTGGATTGCTCCGTCTTAAGCACTTGCTTGCTGGCACAGTAAATGGTTAGTATTAAAGTCAGATCCTAAGAACCACATTCCTGTGTCTTTTTAAAAATTGCTTTTTAAGAGAGTTGCAATTCTGGTTCAAACTGTGTTCTTTTTAATATATATATATATATTACAAACAAATATTTTATATAATTTTTTAATGTCAAATGTTTATTTAAAAATAGAAAATGATGTATTTAATAAACACTTTTAAAAGCTTTCTATGTTTTTTGTTAAAAATCTGAATGATGTTTAAGATGTACTGTACCTAGGACTATATTTATCCAAATTATGCCTGCTGGGATTTTGCGATGATTTACAGGTGATTCCATACCATTTAGAATTGAGATTTCTAATGGACAGAAAAGCAGATTGCTGAATCCAAAAAAAAAACTTGACCAGTGGAATTTGAGACTAAAGCAAAACAAATGTCTTTGAACTCTAATGTTAACAGGATACTCATTTTTTCTTTTACAATGTAGATAATCTTCTACACATTTATTTAGCGCAGGGGTCCTCAAACTTTTTAAACAGGGGCCGATTCAT